>CM067373.1:6207337-6327337 GCA_034401795.1 Chaetoderma sp. LZ-2023a | reverse complement strand
TGTCAGTGTCTGATTTCAATAGAAGTTCTTTATTTGGTCATAGTCAAGATGGGTGAAGGCAATTGAGGTTTTTAATTTTACGTTAATTCTAAGTGGGGGTCAATTTACAAGCCAAGAGAAGACTATTGCGGCAGATTTGTAAATGACATTCCTCAAGGCCATTACAGATGTCGTTTGCAAATGACCACGCCTCAAGGCCGCTACAGATGTCGTTTGTGAATGACACGCCTCAAGGCCGCTACAGATGTTGTTTGTAAATGACATTTCCTCAAGGCCACTACAGATGTTGTTTGTAAATGACCAGGCCTCGAGGCCGCTACAGATGTCGTTTGTAAATGACCAGGCCTCAATGCCGCTACAGATGTTGTTTGTAAATGACCATGCCTCAAGGCCGCTGCAGATGTCATTTGTAAATGACCATTCCTCAAGGCCACTACAGATGTCGTTTGTAAATGACCAGGCCTCAAGGCCACTACAGATGTTGTTTGTAAATGACCATGCCTCAACGCCGCTACAGATGTCCTCCATAAATGACCATTCTTCAAGGGCGCTACAGATGTCGTTTGTAAATGACCAGGCCTCAAGGCCGCTATAGATGTCGTTTGTAAATGACTATTCTTCTCATGACCAGGCCTCAAGGCCGCTGCAGATGGTGTTTGTAAATGACCATGCCTCGAGGCCGCTACAGATGTCATTTGTAAATGACCACGACTCAACGTCACTATAGACGTCATTTGTAAATGACCATACCTCAACGCCGCTACATGTCCTCCCTAAATGACCATTCCTCAAGGCCGCTACAGATGTCATTTATAAATTACCATTCCTCAAGGCTGCTACAGATGTCGTTTATAAATGAGATTTTCTCAAGGCCGCTATAGATGTCGTTTGTAAATGACCAGGCCTCAAGGCCGCTATAGATGTCGTTTGTAAATGACCATTCTTCAAGGCCGCTATAGATGTTGTTTGTAAATTACCATTCTTCAAGGCCGCTACAGATGTCATTTGTAAATGACCACGCCTCAAGGCCGCTACAGATGTTGTTTGTAAATGACCACGCCTCAAGGCCGCTACAGATGTTGTTTGTAAATGACCATGCCTCAAGGCCGCTGCAGATGTCGTTTGTAAATAACCACACCTCAAGGACTTTACAGATGTTGTTTGTAAATGACCACGCCACAAGGCCGGTACAGATGTCCTCCCTAAATGACCATTCCTCAAGGCCGCTACTGATGTCGTTTGTAAATGACCATGCTTCAAAGCCGCTACAGATGTCGTTTGTAAATGTCTGGTCCTCAAGGCTGCTACAGATGTTGTTTGTAAACGACCATGCCTCAAGGCCGCTACAGATGTCGTTTGTAAATGACCATTCTTCAAGGTCGCTACAGATGTCGTTTGTAAATGACCATTCTTCAAGGCCACTACAGATGTCATTTGTAAATTACCACACCTCAAGGCCGCTACAGATGTCGTTTGTAAATTACCACACCTCAGGGTCACTACAGATGTCATTTGTAAATGACCACACCTCAACGCTGCTACATGTCCTCCCTAAATGACCATTCCTCAAGGCCGCTACAGATGTCGTTTGTAAATGACCATTCCTCAAGGCTGCTACAGATGTCGTTTATAAATGACATTTCCTCAAGGCTGCTACAGATGTCGTTTATAAATGACATTTCCTCAAGGCCGCTACAGATGTCGTTTGTAAATGACCAGGCCTCAAGGCCGCTATAGATATCATTTGTAAATTACCATTCTTCAAGGCCGCTATAGATGTCGTTTGTAAATGACCATTCTTCAAGGCCACTACAGATGTCATTTGTAAATGACCATGCCTCAACGCCGCTACATGTCCTCCCTAAATGACCATTCCTCAAGGCTGCTACAGATGTCATTTGTAAATGACCACGCCTCAAGGCTGCTACAGATGTTGTTTGTAAATGACCACGCCACAAGGCGGCTGCAGATGTCGTTTGTAAATAACCACACCTCAAGGCCATTACAGATGTTTGTAAATGACCACGCCACAAGGCCGTTACAGATGTCCTCCCTAAATGACCATTCCTCAAGGCCGCTACAGATGTCGTTTGTAAATGACCATGCTTCAAAACCGCTACAGATGTCGTTTGTAAATGTCTGGTCCTCGAGGCTGCTACAGATGTTGTTTGTAAACGACCATTCTTCAAGGTCGCTACAGATGTTGTTTGTAAATGACCACGCCTCAAGACCGCTACAGATGTCGTTTGTAAATGACCATTCTTCAAGGCCGCTACAGATGTCATTGGTAAATGACCATGCCACAAGGCCGTTACAGATGTCCTCCATAAATGACCATTCCTCAAGGTTGCTACGATGTAGTTTGTAAATGACCACGCCTCAAGGCCGTTACAGATATTGTTTGTAAATGATCATGCATCAAGGCCATTACAGATGTTGTAAATGACCACACCTCAAGGCCGTTACAGATATCCTCCCTAAATGACCATTCCTCAAGGCCATTACAGATGTCGTTTTGTAAATGACTACACCTCAAGGCCGCTACCGATGTTGTTTGTAAATGACAACGCCTCAAGGCCGTTACAGATGTCCTCCCTAAATGACCATACCTCAAGGCTTCTACAGATGTCGTTTCTAAATGACCACACCTCAAGGCCATTACAGATGTTTGTAAATGGCCACGCAAGAAGGCTGTTACAGATGTCCTCCCTAAATGACCATTCCTCAGACCGTCACAGATGTCGTTTGTAAATGACCACGCTTCAAGGCCGTTACAGATGTTGTTTGTAAATGACCATGCTTGAAGGCCGTTACAGATGTTGTTTGTAAACGACCACGCATCAAGACCGTCACAGATGTCCTTTGTAAATGACCACGCTTCAAGGCCGTTACAGATGTTGTTTATAAATGACCACGCCTCGAGGCCGCTACAGATGTCCTCCCTAAATGACCACGCCTCAAGGCCGTTACAGATGTCGTTTTGTCTGGCCATTCAATGGTTAAAACAGTTAATTATTTTCCCTTAGGTAGACAACATCATTGTGTCAGAAATATTTAACAGAATACAAGTATTTATTAAATTTCAAATGAATTGTCATGTTTGCTCAATTTTGTTCAGAGTAGTGTCATCGGAACTAGTATTTTGACCTGTAATATAGTCGCTCTAAGATAAGTTCTCATTAGATGTTTGTCTGTATTGCAGAATCTAGAACCTCTGGGCTATCCTGTCCTTACTGCAGAGATGCTGGCCGAGAAACAACGGGTGGCTGAGGAGAAACGTGCAAAGGTATGGGACACAGTTATGCAACAAACTACTAATGTAGGAATATATATTCTCCTTCGATCAATACTCACCATTCTGTTACTTCTGATATACAGCTGGCCCTGACAGCGGCTCTAGGATTATAGACTTAGAAAGCTTTACCGACTCCTGGGAACCGGGTACTGGGCTCCCAACTGCCGAGTACCCATTTACCATAGAGCTCATTCTTGTTTGCATAGCAACAAGAGCAATATATGCTTTTCGCATTAAGGATTTTAGTGGGTTTTTTGTGAAACAAAAGATCTAAGTCTTTAATTTGTGATAGTTTGTGTGTTCGTAAAAGGATTAACTAAGGACTATGGAGCATACCGCTGAGGATAACCAGGTTGTATCGTTCTTTATTATCCATAGTTAAAAGACTTAGGTCTCTAAATTTCGTTGTGTCACATGTTCCAATTTCTGACCCCATAGAATCTGGGACGTGTGCTAACAACGATATATGCCAGACGATCGCCTTCTTTAAACCCCAACAGGCGATCGGCAGATATGAAAATAGGTGTTTGCTACGGTATTTCTAACACGAATATCGGCTGACGTCGTTTTCAGTAGAATCCGAGCGGGTGACGTCACACCCGGTCGCTCGGATGTTTATGTAAAGAAAAATTTTTCATTAATTCGCGCATCTTGTTCTGGGTGCTGCGTACTAAAAATGGTACCGGAAACTTTAGAATGATCAAGTTTACGTGCGATCACGATCGGTTTGCAATGATCAGTGGTTTCAAAATTCTTGAGTAGATCTGCGGTTTTACCGTGTGATACAGCAGTTTGTTATACATTTTGTTGTTTTCTTCACATATCGTGCTGCTTTCGTTAGGAGTATAATTTATATTGATTAGTAAATATACCCCGAATGCTATGCGATATGATTCCTGGAGCCGTTACACATCCTGGAGGATCTAATATGGGTGTGTTTGATGCCCGCCGCGTTCTTGTCGTCATAATCAATGCGATCGTTGTTGTAACGTGGCGGGGTGGGGTGCGGGGAGGTTACGGTTAATTTATGAGTCAAAATTATTTGAAAATTAATTGTCTGTCTTCCATCCGGGTCTCGTTCCGCTTGTTTATTGTAGGTGTGTGCTTATTTTATAGGCCAAGCCAGCCCCGCCATCATGTGACGAATGCCATAAGTTTGTCCGTGTCGTGTTCAAGGACCATGCTTGTTTTAGGTGTTCCCTGTGTAATATAGATCATAGGTGTAATGTTTGTGCAGTGTGGTCCGTCGAAATGATGGTTAAGTTCCTTGCCCAGAAGGACTTGGCTGGGTCTGACGCGGGGTCAGGCGGTCCGAGACGAAATCGTGGAGCGCCCGGTTCGGCCGGTGGGGTTGCTCCACTTCCCCAGCTGGAGGTTGCGGAGATGGCACCGCCGGCGTGGTTTGGTCCGGCTATGCAGGGTTTTCTGCATAGCGTTCTGCCCACGCTGGTGTCGTCCCTGCTACCAAAGGTTGGGGGGCAGTTTCTCCCCATGCCTGGTACGGATCCTGTCCTCGGACAGGATTCTGGACTGGTTACCGAGGGGGCCGTCTCGTACGGCCCCCTGGCAGTCCCGTCTGGCTTCGGCCAGACGGGTTCTGTCTCTCTGCGGCCACGTCCGGGTGGTCCAGGAGCGGTGGCCGGTCCGTCAGGTGTGGGAGCCGTCCGCTAGGACGGCTCCACGGTTGACTCGTCTAGTGACGGCTCTTCAGAGTCTGAAGACGAGGAGGCCGAGGAGGAGAGGTTGCTGCGGCCCGTGAAGCCGCAGGTGGAGAATATGGAGGTTGATTCCATCCTGGACGGAACCGGCCTCCATTTGTCTGGTTTGGCGCAAGCCAGGTCAGCAGCTCCGCCTGCGGCTGAGGCCAATCCGTTACCGTGCACCGGTTCCGGGCAGCTTGGTTTGTCACCAGCCGTCACGGGAACGGGTGTGCCGGGCCAGGCGTGGTACTCACCTATCTCGCCTGGTCCGGCAGCCGGACGTGGGGTGCCATTGGCGCCTGTGTCCGGCTACGGTTCCGCGACTGTTACGGGTCCGTACGGTTTTCCGTGCGGACCTACCCCATGGACCGGAGTGTTCCATGGGGTGGCGGCGGAACCGTGTGGTAGCGGAGTGCCTGGCGTGTCAGCCGTGGCTCCTTGCCGGGAGGCCGTGGCTGGCAGACTCGTGAGCACGTCAACGGGTGACGTGTTTGCGGGGGTGTCTTCATCGGAGGTAGATTGGTCGGATGCTCTGGCATGGCTAGCCAGGGTTGACCCGTCTGTGGTTTTGGCCACGGCCGATGAAGATGCGCCCCGTCCGTCGGTTGCATCGATTAGGACGGGGATTTTGCCCGCGGGCCGGATCCAGTCAGTGGGACTGGATCCACGGTTCATAGATTTGTTGGATGCTATTTATAGCAAACAACTAATGACCAAGGGTCAGCTCCCTGCGGCCTCCAGGGAGGTGCGGGCAAGATGTCGTATTCCGCGGGGGGAATACGACAGGTATGGTGTAGTCCTGTCGGTCACGGAGGATGACCGATGGGTATTGGGAGTCCAGAGTGCCGGGTCGGGTGGCCCCGGTCCGGCACTAGTGGATAAATCCAAAGTACACCAGGAAGAAGTCCTGTCCCTATGTGATGAGGGTGTGAGGGCAGCTATGAGTGCTGTCAACCACTCTTATCGTCTCCTTCAGTCGGTGTGGGCTGAAGCAGGGGCAGGCCACCCTGTGCCACCTGTGGCGCTTTCATGTGTTAATGACGGCTTGGTGCTGTCAATGGACGCATTGGCAAGGGTGCAAGCGCGAGTGACGAAGTCCAGGAGGCAAATGGTCATTGACCATATGCGTCCGGCTACGGCAGTCAGGGAGCGTCTTCTTGGGACGCCCCTGACAGGGCCTAGCATCTTCGGTGGCCAAGCGCGGGCCATCTTAGAGGACACCGCCAGTATCGCGCAGAATCGGTTAGCGGTAAACCTACAGCTAGAGCTAGTGCGGCAAGCGCACGCACTAGGGGCTGTGGGGAAATTGCTAACGGGACAGCCTTCAAAGAAGCAGAAGAAGCATAAGGGCAAGGCGAAAGCCAGGCCTGTTGCGACTTCTGCTTCAGCTGGGTTTTCAGAGCCGCCGCCGGCAAAGAAGCCCAGGAAGGTTGTAGAGGCGCCTACCCTCCCCAATGTTGCTCCTGACCGCCCTAGGGGCGGGAAGGGCAAGGGGAAGGGTAAGGGTAAGGCCTCAAAGGGCGGACAGAAGGGGTCGAAGCGTACCTGAGGGTACGAAAGCTCCCTTCATATCCGCCTGGACCGCGCCTGTGCGACAGGAACAGCGGTGCCAGTTATACCCGTCGTGCCTAGAACGAAATGGTTCTCACTCTCTCGTTAAGAAAGGGGGGGGGGGAGGGGCGGACTGCGAGCCGGACAACCCCGTTAGACGTCGAGGCGTCTATGGTGGGTGGAAGGCTCATGCGTTTCGTCGAGGCCTGGCGAGGTGTGACGTCAGACAGTCTGGTCCTGGGATGGTTATCCCAGGGTTACATGCCGGAGTGGTGGGACTTTCCACCACAAAATCTGTCTTTGGCACCTGTCTGGACACCCGTACCAAGGGAGCCAGACAAGTTAGAAGCCGTTCAAAAGGAAGTGTCGGGTTTGCTTCTGAAGGGAGCAATAAAACCAGCATACCGAAACACTCCAGGCTTCTATTCAAACATGTTCCTTGTCCCCAAGAGCACAGGGGGATGGAGACCCATACTCAATCTCAGGCCATTAAATTGGTTTATCCATACGCCTCGGTTCCAGATGGAAACGCCGAGGTCGGTAATGGCGGGATTGAGGAAAGGAATGTGGTATGTATCGATCAATCTGAAAGATGCATATTTCCACATTCCTATGAATCGGAGTTGGCACAGGTTTCTGAGATTTGCGTTTTAGAATCAAGTATGGGAGTTTACAGTTCTCCCGTTTGGCCTGTCGACAGCTCCGAGGGTTTTCACAAGAGTGGTCCTTGCGGTGACAGCGTTCCTCAGAAAAGAGAACGTGGCGCTACACACCTACATAGACGACTGGCTGCTCAAGGCAGACTCGGCAGCCAGGTTGAACGTGGATACTGCTCTGACTCTGAAGTTACTTTCAGATCTACGCTGCATAGTCAACGAGGAGAAATCTGAGTTGACGCCCACTCAACATTTCGTTTATTTGGGGATGCGATTCGACCTCGAGGAGGGCAGGGTTTACCCGTCAGAGCCCAGAGTGGTGTCTCTGTTAGCCATCCTCAAGAGTTTTCGAGTGGGAAACCACATTCAGGCGAGGCGGTTCCTTCAGATGCTGGGCATGATGGTCTCCATGGAGCAGGTTATCCCGTACGCTGCTCTAATGCGAAGGCCTATCCAGTTGTATCTGATGTCTCTGTGGAAACAGAGAACAGAACCCCTGTCAAAACTGGTGCCAGTTTTGGAGCCGATAATATCGCATCTTCTATGGTGGAAACAGCGTCAGAATCTCCTATTAGGGGTTTCGCTGCACCTACCCCACCCCAGCTGTCCGTCTACACGGATGCATCGCTGGAAGAGTGGGGTGCCTGCCTGGGAGAACACCAGGTCTCGGGCACATGGACTCTCCCGGAGAGTCAGCTGCATATCAATCTGTTGGAAATGATGGCAGTGGAACTGGCGTTGGAAGAGTTCCTTCCGATGATCAGGGGCAAGGTGATATTGATACGGTCGGACAATTCGACAGTAGTATCATATATAAATCGCCAAGGCGGGACCAGATCGCCCACTCTGTGTATCAGGGTGTGGCACTTGATTCAATGGTGCAGGAATTACTCGGTTGTTTTGAAAGCAGCTCATATTCCTGGCCGATTGAACATTCTGGCGGATGCTTTGTCTCGCAGACAGAGAATCCTGCCAACAGAATGGACCCTCAACCCTCCAGTTCTGCGACGGATCTTCGAGCATTGGGGCAAACCCAACGTGGACTTGTTCGCCACAAAGGAAAATGCTTAAATCATGACATATGTCTCGCCGATTCCAGATCCAAATGCCGTCGATACAGACGCTCTGGCGATAAGCTGGAGAGGGATGCACGCTTACGCGTACCCACCCACCATTCTTCTACCGAAGGTATTGGTGAAGGTCAGGGAGGAACCGTGTCTGGTCCTGCTAATAGCGCCGTATTGGCCGAGCAGGGCGTGGTTCACGGATCTTCTAGATCTGCTGGTGGAAAATCTTGTGCAGTTGCCCGAGATTCCGAACATAATCTCCCAGGCCAAGGGACGCTTCCTACACGAGCGTCCCGAAATGTTCAAATTGACTGCGTGGATGTTATCAAACAACGTTCCACGTTGGAAGGCTTTTCTCGACAGGCTGCTGATTTCATCGCGGCTGCGAGAAGGAGATCAACCTTCAAGTCATATAACAACAAGGTTAACAGATTTGCAGACTGGTGTGAAGAAAAGGGTATTGATATCTTTCAATCCACTATCAGCAAATGGCAGACTTTCTCTGTGAGCTGTTCTTTTCAGGACTAGCTCCCATCACAGTTGCTGGATACAAGTCAGCTTTGGCATCAGTTATCCCTTGTCTAGCCAACAGGGATAGTCCAGAGGTGGCCCAGTTAAATGTGATGTTGAAGGGAATGAGCAATCTCCGACTGAGACAACCGGTAGTCATTCCAGCCTGGAGTCTATCTTTAGTGCTTAATGTACTGGCCAAGCACCCTTTCAAACCGTTGCGTTCGGCTAGTCTAAAGCATTTGACTCTAAAGGCGGTCTTTCTATTGGCGGCTTCCTCAGCTAGAAGGCGCAGTGAGATCCATGCGCTTTCGGCAGAGAGGAACCGATTTATTGTTTCTGGAGAAGGTCTGCGTCTTCTGCCAAGAGCAGAGTTTATGTCAAAGAACCAATCTTTGAGATATCCCGGCAAACCGATCATTATACCGAAGTTAACTAGGTTTGATCGTGATGCCAGTGTCTGGTGCCCGGTCAGTGCTTTGACTATGTACAAGAAACGGACTGACTCGTTACGGTCGAACGATAGACATCTGTGGATCTGCCATAAAAAGCCTTATGGCGCCGCATCCATGGATACTATCTCTCGTTGGGTGGTCGAATGCATTCAGACTACTCATGAGATGGCGACTGGGCACCAGGTGCAAGGCGTAAGGGCACACAATGTCAGAGGAATAGCCGCCTCGACCGCCCTTTACAATGGTGTTCCGTTAGAGGACATCATGGCCGTTGCACAATGGCACTGTGAGTTCTCATTCACGGATTACTATATAAGGGATGTGTCAGACTCAGCCAATCCACTCGCTTTAGCTGTTTTGAAACGATAGTTAGGGACCACACTGCTTTTCACCCTTTTCTCACTTTGGTAAGAAAAGAACCTAAAGCAGGCATGGTCAGACGAGAGGATGTCAACCAGATTGTGTCACCGATGGCCGAACCGGTGAATAGTTGGAGGCGGTACGTCTGAAGTCCAATTATCATAAGGTAATTCAATAAGTGAGAGTTTTTTGTATCATGTATATGTATCATGTTCATTCATCTTATATATTCATGCTCATTCCCAGGCTAATACATGGAATATGCAGGGAGTAGTTAACCCTCTTGGCATATTTGTGTTTTCAGGCGAGATACATGTTCGTTAGTTCTCTCCCTTTTCTTAGGAGGAAAAAGGAGGGGGGGGGGGGGGGGGGGCTGTGACGCGAATGTGATTCGGTTCCGTGAACTTGACGGTCCTTTTAGGTCTCCGTTAGTCAAGTTTGAAGTCTAAAATCTTTCTCCAAGGGGCAAAATTAGCATTTATGGCTTGCCCCTTCCCACCAGGTTACTGATCAAATCTGGTGTATATCAGAAGTAACAGAATGGTGAGTATTGATCGAAGGAGAATGCAGGAAATGTCAATTTCCCTTTCTCCGAGATCTAACAATACTCACCATTCTGTTACGGACCCAGCCTCCCAGCCCCACGGAGGCAAGCCATAGTTTTCTCTTGTTTGGTGGCTATGCAAACAATATGAACTCTATGGTAAACGGGTACTCGGCAGTTGGGAGCCGAGTACCCGGTTCCCAGGAGTCGGTAAAGCTTTCTAAGTCTATAATCCTAGAGCCGCTGTCAGGGCCAGCTGTATATCAGAAGTAACAGAATGGTGAGTATTGTTAGATCTCGGAGAAAGGGAAATTGACATTTCCTGCATTCCATAGCACTTGAATAATCATTCTATCATCTCAAGCAATATATATTAGGAAAATAACAAATCGGCAACAAGTTTTTAGTTAAAGTAATTTCAAAATATTCAGTTTTAATCATACAAGTTATGTGTTCAAAAGTTAATCATTACCAAAGGTTTTACAGTAAATATAATCTATATATGTTACCGTTACATGTATATTTAAAAAACCTTCGGGGAGTGTTAAGTGAAACAAAATGGATGAGTAACAATAAAACAATGGATCAGTCTAATATGTAACTCGTGTATCTGACATCATAATCAAAATGTCATTTGTTCGCTGACCTAATCACATGATGATACATAGGTCTGACAGCTGACATCATAATCAAATGATGACACGTAGGTCTGACAGCTGACATCATAATCAAATGATGACACATAGGTCTGACAGCTGACATCATAGTCAAATGATGACACGTAGGTCCGACAGCTGACATCATAATCAAATGATGACACAGGTCTGACAGCTGACATCATAATCAAATGATGACACATAGGTCTGACAGCTGACATCATAATCAAATGATGACGCGTATGTCTGACAGCTGACATCATAATCAAATGATGACACAGATCTGACAGCTGATACCATAATCAAATGATGACTCATAGGTCTGACAGCTGACATCTTAATCAAATGATGACACGTAGGTCCGACAGTAATTGTCTCAAATGTATATCGTTGATGAAGTTACAATTTAATAAACATTCTAAAGATATGCTGTTGAATATTTTGATCCTAATATATGCAGCAACAGCTCCCAGGCAAATTAGTTTCAAAATATTCATTAGGTTCAAAATATTGAACAGCTTATCTGTATACTCCCGAATTCCCATATATAGTGGACCTTTCCAGTTTTAGCTATACCCCGCCCATCTCTATCTAATCTCCACCCACACCTTGTCCGTGTTGGGATCGATCGATCTCTGAACTATCTGACTATCAATTTCCAGAAAACTGCAAGTAAGCTGTTAAGTATTTTGAAACTAATTTGGCTGAGTGCTGTTGCTGCTTATGACATAAAATTCTTACGTGTCGGACTATTAAGCATTAAAAATGGACTATTTCAAATTATTCATGACATGATTATAACGTCATCCTAAACGCCATGTAGTTAATTATGACGTCATATGATGGATGAGATTCAAATGGATATACAACGTGGGCGGAGTTTAGCTATAGGTGAGCGGGGCATGGCTACAGATGAGCGGGCCATGGCGACAGATGAGCGGGGCATGGCTACAGATGAGCGGGGCATGGCTACAGATGAGCGGGCCATGGCTACAGATGAGCGGGGCATGGCTACAGATGAGCGGGGCATGGCTACAGGTGAGCGGGCCATGGCTACAGATGAGCGGGGCATGGCTACAGATGAGCGGGGCATGGCTACAGATGAACGGGGCATGGCTGCAAATAATGACTCTATTGGTAGATTGTTTTGAAAGTTGGATGTTGCTTCTTTATAACCAAATTTAAAAGACAAATATGTATCTGCAACTTAGTGTGTAGGTTGATTTTGTTACAAACCTGATCTTTAGTCTCTAAATCAGCCTAAACATCATGGGGATAAGTAGTCAAACATTCTATTTAAAACCTGAATAATGAAAGCTTGGGTGAATCGTGAAGTTAAATAACATTTTATAATATTTTGTTAGATTATGCAGAAGAAGGCGAACTCTGGTCAACGAGCCTCCAAACGACGACGAGAGCTAGAACAAGCAGTGCTATACTCTAAGGCAAATCAACAACAACAGGTATGCCATCACGGTGAGAACTGTAACCTCACGCAGAACTCACAAAGCCAGGGTTTGAGGATTAATTATAATAATATTTGTTTTTTAAAGCCCATTACACGCACGTCTCAACAGTCTGTACATGTAAAATAAAAACAAGCATATCATATAATATATGACACAAAGCAGTGACACATACACGTTAACTAAAATGTTGTTTAAAAATAAATGTTTTTAGGTTTGATTTAAAATTGGTAAATTTAGTGAAATATCTCAACTCAAGTGGAAGAGTGTTCCACAGTTTCGGTGCCACTACACTCATGGCGCGGTCACCGTACTGTTTCGAGGTTTTCTTGCCATGGGATTTATAAGAGAAGGGGGTCAGCTTCACCTCAACGCTACTCCTAGTGCGGTATGAAGGCTTTTGAATTTTAATGATATCAGTGAGGTAGCTAGGCGCTGACTCACTGTGGCGTATAACCTTGAAAATTTTGAACAGAATCGGCTGTTCGACTGGGAGCCAGTGAAGCTCTTTGAGTACCGGAGTGATATCCACATGATGATCTAGTTTACGTCTGGTGACCAGTCTAGCAGCAGAATTCTGTATATGCTGAATTTGTTTGATCTTGTAGTCCGGAAGACCATAGAACAAGCTATTACAGTAATCTAGCTTCGATGTAACAAAACCATGCAAAGCACATCCAATCACGTATCTCATCAACACAGGCCTCAATACTTCTGACTGTGGCAGCATCCGTTCGAGAGTCACAGGCAATGTACAGTTGGGAGTCGTTAGCATTTAAACAACATTTAAACCGTGGCGGGTGATGATGTCCTCAATCGGACTCATGTATAAGGCAAACAGGACTGGTCCTAAGACCGAGCCCTGGGGAACTCCAAATTCTAGGACATGATCCTCTGACACCACCGACCGCAAAGACACTCTGGGTCCTACCCCAAAGAAAGGACTCAATCCAACCATAGGCTAGTCCACAGACGCCGAAATGACAGTGCAATCTGTTCATGAGAATGTCGTGATCGATGGTATCGAAGGTCGCAGAAAGGTTCAGTAACACAAGTATGACGTCATGCTACCTATCAAGAGCGAGCATAACATCGTTCAGGACTCAAAGGAGTGCTGCCTCGGTGCTATGTGCCTCTCGATAAGCAGACTGAAATTTGCCATAAAGGCTTTTAGAGGAAAAATATGAATGCAAACAAAAAAATTCTCACTTCTCAAGGAACTTGTCCAAGAAACAACAGTTTGACACTGGACGATAATTGTTAAGGATATTGGGATCCAGACCTAGTTTATTGATGAGGGGACGGACAATGGCAGCTTTGCAATTGGCTGGGAAAATCCCAAACTCAAAAGACTAAATTATGAAACAAATTGAAGTTTGTCTGTGGTCTGTCAACAACAAGGCATCAAATTACTTTGCAAAAACCATAAGCGACTGATCCATACTTAGCAAATAAACATACCGATCAGTGTATTAGCTATATTGATAGGCAGTCCTTGCTTATGTTCATTCAGTACCGATCAGTGTATTAGCTATAATGATAGGCCGTCCTTGCTTATGTTCATTCAGTACTGATCAATCTATTAGCTATAATGATAGGCAGTCATAGCTTATGTTCATTCAGTACCGATCAGTCTATTAGCTATAATGATAGGCAGTCCTTGCTTATGTCCATTCAGTAACGATCAATCTATTAACTATAATGATAGGTAGTCATTGTTTATATGCATTCAGTACCGATCAATCTATTAGCTATAATGATAGGCAGTCCTTACTTATGTTCATTCGGTACCGATCAGTGTATTAGCTATAATGATAGGCAGTCATTGCTTATGGTCATTCAGTACCGATTAGTGTATTAGCTATAATGATAGGCAGTCATTGCTTATGTGCATTCAGTACCGATCATTCTCCTTCGATCAATACTCACCATTCTGTTACTTCTGATATACAGCTGGCCCTGACAGCGGCTCTAGGATTATAGACTTAGAAAGCTTTACCGACTCCTGGGAACCGGGTACCCGGCTCCCCACTGCCGAGTACCCGTTTACCATAGAGCTCATTCTTGTTTGCATAGCAACAAGTGCAATACATGCTTTTCGCATTAAGGATTTTAGTGTTTTTTAAAAAGAATCTAAGTCTTTAATCAGTGATAGTTTGTGTGTTATGAAAGGATAACTAAGGACTATGGAGAATACCGCCCAAGATAACCAGGTTGTATTGTTCTTTATATCCATAGTTAAAAGACTTAGGTCTCTAAATTTCGTTGTGTCGCATGTTCCAATTTCTAACCCCATAGAATCTGGGACGTGTGCTTGCAACGATATATGCCAGACGATCGCCTTCTTTAAACCCCAACAGGCGATCGGCAGATATGAAAATAGGTGTTTGCTACGGTATTTCTAACACGAATATCGGCTGACGTCGTTCTCCGTAGAATCCGAGCGGGTGACGTCACACCCGGTCGCTCGGATGTTTATGTGAAGAAAAATTTTTTCATTAATCGCGCATCTTATTCTGGGTGCTGCGTACAAAAAATGGTACCGGAAACTTTAGAATGATCAAGTTTACGTGCAATCACGATCGGTTTGCAATGATCGGTGGTTTCAAAATTCTTGAGTAGATGCGTGGTCTGCGGTTTTACCGTGTGAGACAGCAGTGTTATACATTTTGTTGTTTTCTTCACATATCGTGCTGCGTTCGTTAGGAGTATAATTTATATTGATTAGTAAATATACCCTGAATGCTATGCGATATGATTCCTGGAGCCGTTACACATCCTGTAGGATCTATTATGGGTGTGTTGTGCCCGCCGCGTTCTTGTCGTCATAATCAATGCGATCGTTGTTGTAACGTGGCGGGGTGGGGTGCGGGAGGTTACGGTTAATTTATGAGTCAAAATATTTGAAAATTAATTGTCTGCCTTCCATCCGTGTCTCGTTCCGCTTGTTTATTGTAGGTTTGTGCTTATTTTATAGGCCAAGCCAGCCCCGCCATCATGTGACGACTGCCATAAGTTTGTCCGTGCAATGTTCAAGGACCATGTCTGTTTTAGGTGTGCCCTGTGTAATATAGATCATAGGTGTAATGTTTGTGCAGTGTGGTCCGTCGAAACGATGGTTAAGTTCCTTGCCCAGAAGGACTTGGCTGGGTCTGACGCGGGGTCAGGCGGTCCGAGAGGAAATCGTGGAGCGCCCGGTTCGGCCGGTGGGGGTGCTCCACGTCCCCAGCTGGAGGTGGCGGAGATGGCACCGCCGGCGTGGTTTGGTCCGGCTATGCAGGGTTTTCTGCATAGCGTTCTGCCCACGCTGGTGTCGTCCCTGCTACCAAAGGTTGGGGGGCAGTTTCTCCCCATGCCTGGTACGGATCCTGTCTTCGGACAGGATTCTGGACTGGTTACCGAGGGGGCCGTCTCGTACGGCCCCCTGGCGGGTCCGTCTGGCTTCGGCCAGACGGGTTCTGTCTCTCTGCGGCCACCTCCGGGTGGTCCAGTAGCGGTGGCCGGTCCGTCAGGTGTGGGAGCCGTCCGCCAGGACGGCTCCACGGTTTATTCGTCTAGTGACGGCTCTTCGGAGTCTGAAGACGATGAGGCCGAGGAGGAGAGGTTGCTGCGGCCCGTGAAGCCGCAGGTGGAGAATATGGAGGTTGATTCCGTCTTGGACGGAACCGGCCTCCATTTGTCTGGTTTGGCGCAAGCCAGGTCAGCGGCTCCGCCTGCGGCTGAGGCCAATCCGTTACCGTGCACCGGTTCCGCGCGGCTTGGTTTGTCACCAGCCGTCAGGGGAACCGGTGTGCCGGGCCAGGCGTGGTACTCACCTATCTCGCCTGGTCCGGCAGCCGGACATGGGGTGCCGTTGGCGCCCGTGGCCGGCTATGGTTCTGCGACGGTTACGGGTCCGTACGGTTTTCCGTGCGGACCTACCCCATGGACCGGAGTGTTTCATGGGGTGGCGGCGGAACCATGTGGTAGCGGAGTGCCTGGCGTGTCAGCTGTGGCTCCTGGCCGGGAGGCCATGGCTGGCAGACCCGTAAGCATGTCAACGGGTGACGTGTTTGCGGGGGTATCTTCTTCGGAGTTAGACTGGTCTGATGCTCTGGCGTGGCTAGCCAGAGTTGACCCGTCTGTGGTTTCGGCCACGGCCGATGAAGATGCGCCCCGTCCGTCGGTTGCGTCGATTAGGACGGGGATTTTGCCCGCGGCCCGGATCCAGTCAGTGGGACTGGATCCACGGTTCATTGATTTGTTGGATGCTATTTATAGTAAACAACTAATGACCAAGGGTCAGCTCCCTGCGGCCTCCAGGGAGGTGCGGGCAAGGTGCCGTATTCCGCGGGGTGAATACGACAGGTATGGTGTAGTCCCGTCGGTCACGGAGGATGACCGATGGGTACTGGGCGTCCAGAGTGCCGGTTCGGGTGGTCCCGGTCCGGCACTAGTGGATAAGGCCCAGGTACACCAGGAAGAAGTCCTGGCCCTATGCGATGAGGGTGTGAGGGCAGCCATGAGCGCTGTCAATCACTCCTATCGTCTACTTCAGTCGGTGTGGGCTGAAGCGGGGGCAGGCCACCCTGTGCCACCTGTGGCGCTATCGTGCGTTAATGACGGCTTGGTGCTGTCAATGGACGCATTGGCAAGGGTGCAAGCGCGTGTGACGAAGTCCAGGAGGCAAATGGTCATTGACCATATGCGTCCGGCTACGGCAGTCAAGGAGCGTCTTCTTGGGACGCCCCTGACAGGGCCTAGCATCTTTGGTGGCCAAGCGCGGGCCATCTTAGAGGACACCGCCAGTATTGCGCAGAATCGGTTAGCGGTAAATCTACAGCTAGAGCTAGTGCGGCAAGCGCACGCACTAGGGGCTGTGGGTAAGCCGCTAACAGTACAGCCTTCAAAGAAACAGAAAAAGCATAAGGGCAAGGCGAAAGCCAGGCCTGTTGCGACGTCTGTTTCGGCTGGGTTTTCGGAGCCGCCACCGGCGAAGAAACCCAGGAAGGCTGTAGAGGCGCCTACCCTCCCCAATGTTGCTCCGGACCGCCCTAGAGGTGGTAAGGGCAAGGGGAAGGGTAAGGGTAAGGCCTCAAAGGGCGGACAGAAGGGGCCGAAGCGTACCTGAGGGTACGCAAGCTCCCTTCATATCCGCCTGGACCGCACCTGTGCGACAGGAACAGCGGTGCCAGTTATACCCGTCGTGCCTAGAACGAAATGGTTCTCACTCTCTCGTTAAGAAAGGGGGGGGGCGGACTGCGAGCCGGACAACCCCGTTAGACGTCGAGGCGTCTATGGTGGGTGGAAGGCTCATGCGTTTCGTCGAGGCTTGGCGAGGTGTGACGTCAGACAGTCTGGTCCTGGGATGGTTATCCCAGGGTTACATGCCGGAGTGGTGGGACTTTCCGCCACAAAATCTGTCTTTGGCACCAGTCTGGACACCCGTACCAAGGGAGCCAGACAAGTTAGAAGCCGTTCAAAAGGAAGTGTCGGGTTTGCTTCTGAAGGGAGCAATAAAACCAGCAAACCGGAACACTCCAGGCTTCTATTCAAACATGTTCCTTGTCCCCAAGAGCACGGGGGGATGGAGACCCATACTCAATCTCAGGCCATTAAATTGGTTTATCCATACGCCTCGGTTCCAGATGGAAACACCGAGGTCGGTAATGGCGGGATTGAGGAAAGGAATGTGGTGTGTATCGATCGATCTGAAAGATGCATATTTCCACATTCCGATCAATCGGAGTTGGCACAGGTTTCTGAGATTTGCGTTTCAGAATCAAGTATGGGAGTTTACAGTTCTCCCGTTTGGCCTGTCGACAGCTCCGAGGGTTTTCACAAGAGTGGTCCTTGCGGTGACAGCGTTTCTCAGAAAAGAGAACGTGGCGCTACACACCTACATAGACGACTGGCTGCTCAAGGCAGACTCGGCAGCCAGGTTGAACGTGGATACTGCTCTGACTCTGAAGTTACTTTCAGATCTAGGCTGGATAGTCAACGAGGAGAAATCCGAGTTGACACCCACTCAACATTTCGTTTATTTGGGGATGCGATTCGACCTCGAGGAGGGCAGGGTTTACCCGTCAGAGCCCAGAGTGGTGTCTCTGTTAGCCATCCTCGGGAGTTTTCGAGTGGGAAACCACATTCAGGCGAGGCGGTTCCTTCAGATGCTGGGCATGATGGTCTCCATGGAGCAGGTTATCCCGTACGCTGCTCTAATGCGAAGACCTATCCAGTTGTATCTGATGTCTCTGTGGAAACAGAGAACAGAACCCCTGTCAAAACTGGTGCCAGTTTTGGAGCCGATAATATCGCATCTTCTATGGTGGAAACAGCGTCAGAATCTCCTAATAGGGGTTTCGCTGCACCTACCCCACCCCCAGCTGTCCGTTTACACGGATGCATCGCTGGAAGGGTGGGGTGCCTGCCTGGGAGAACACCAGGTCTCGGGCACATGGACTCTCCCGGAGAGTCAGCTGCATATCAATCTGTTGGAAATGATGGCAGTGGAACTGGCGTTGGAAGAATTCCTTCCGATGATCAGGGGCAAGGTGATATTGATACGGTCGGACAATTCGACAGTGGTATCATATATAAATCGCCAAGGAGGGACCAGGTCGCCCACCCTGTGCATCAGGGTGTGGCACTTGATTCAATGGTGCAGGAATTACTCGGTTGTTTTGAAAGCAGCTCATATTCCTGGCCGATTGAACATTCTGGCGGATGCTTTGTCTCGCAGACAGAGAATCCTGCCAACAGAATGGTCCCTCAACCCTCCAGTTCTACGACGGATCTTCGAGCATTGGGGCAAACCCAACGTGGACTTGTTCGCCACAAAGGAAAATGCTCAAATCATGACATATGTCTCGCCGATTCCAGATCCAAATGCCGTCGATACAGACGCTCTGGCGATAAGCGGGAGAGGGATGCACGCTTACGCGTATCCACCCACCATTCTTCTACCGAAGGTATTGGTGAAGGTCAGGGAGGAACCGTGTCTGGTCCTGCTCATAGCGCCGTATTGGCCGAGCAGGGCGTGGTTCACGGATCTTCTAGATCTGCTGGTGGAAAATCCTGTGCAGTTGCCCGAGATTCCGAACATAATCTCCCAGGCCAAGGGACGCTTCCTACACGAGCGTCCCGAAATGTTCAAATTGACTGCGTGGATGTTGTCAAACAACGTTCCACGTCGGAAGGCTTTTCTCGACAGGCTGCTGATTTCATCGCGGCTGCGAGAAGGAGGTCAACCTTCAAGTCATATAACAACAAGGTTAACAGATTTGCAGACTGGTGTGAAGAAAAGGGTATTGATACCTTTCAATCCACTATTCAGCAAATAGCAGACTTTCTCTGTGAGCTGTTCTTTACAGGACTAGCTCCCATCACAATTGCTGGATACAAGTCAGCTTTGGCATCAGTTATCCCTTGTCTAGCCAACAGGGATAGTCCAGAGGTGGCCCAGTTAAACGTGATGTTGAAGGGAATGAGCAATCTCCGCCCGAGACAACCGGTAGTCATTCCAGCCTGGAGTCTATCTTTAGTGCTTAATGTACTGGCCAAGCACCCATTCGAACCGTTGCGTTCGGCTAGTCTAAAGCATTTGACTCTAAAGGCGGTCTTTCTATTGGCAGCTTCCTCAGCTAGAAGGCGCAGTGAGATCCATGCGCTTTCGGCAGAGAGGAACCGATTTATTGTTTCTGGAGAAGGTCTGCGTCTTCTGCCAAGAGCAGAATTTATGTCAAAGAACCAATCTTTGAGATATCCCGGCAAACCGATCATTATACCGAAGTTAACCAGGTTTGATCGTGATGCCAGTGTCTGGTGCCCGGTCCGTGCTTTGACTAAGTACAAGAAACGGACTGACTCGTTACGGTCGAACGATAGACATCTGTGGATCTGCCATAAAAAGCCTTATGGCGCCGCATCCATGGATACTATCTCTCGGTGGGTGGTTGAATGCATTCAGACTACTCATGAGATGGCGACTGGGCACCAGGTGCAGGGCGTAAGGGCACACGATGTTAGAGGAATAGCCGCCTCGACCGCCCTTTACAATGGTGTTCCGTTAGAGGACATCATGGCCGTTGCACAATGGCACTGTGAGTCCTCATTTACGGATTACTATATGAGGGATGTGTCAGACTCAGCCAATCCACTCGCTTTAGCTGTTTTGAAACGATAGTTAGTGACCACACTGCTTTTCCCCTTTTTTCACTTTTGTAAGAAAAGAACCTAAAGCAGGCATGGTCAAGCGAGAGGATGTCAACCAGATTGTGTCACTGATGGCCGAACCGGTGTATGGTTGTAGGCGGTACGTCTGAAGTCCTGTTATCATAAGGTAATTCAACAAGTGAGAGTTTTTTGTATTATGTATATGTATCATGTTCATTCATCGTATATATTCATGCTCATTCCCAGGCTAATACAAGCGATATGCGGGGAGTAGTTAACCCTCTTGGCATATTGGTGTTTTCAGGCGAGATACATGTTCGTTAGTTCTCTCCCTTTTCTTAGGAGGAAAAAGGGGGGGGGAGCTGTGACGCGAATGTGATTCGGTTCCGTAAACTTGACGGTCCTTTTATGTCTCCGTTAGTCAAGTTTGAAGTCTAAAATCTTTCTCCAAGGGGCAAAATTAGCATGTATGGCTTGCCCCTTCCCACCAGGTTACTGATCAAATCTGGTGTATATCAGAAGTAACAGAATGGTGAGTATTGATCGAAGGAGAATGCAGGAAATGTCAATTTCCCTTTCTCCGAGATCTAACAATACTCACCATTCTGTTACGGACCCAGCCTCCCAGCCCCACGGAGGCAAGCCATAGTTTTCTCTTGTTTGGTGGCTATGCAAACAATATGAGCTCTATGGTAAACGGGTACTCGGCAGTGGGGAGCCGGGTACCCGGTTCCCAGGAGTCGGTAAAGCTTTCTAAGTCTATAATCCTAGAGCCGCTGTCAGGGCCAGCTGTATATCAGAAGTAACAGAATGGTGAGTATTGTTAGATCTCGGAGAAAGGGAAATTGACATTTCCTGCAATCTACTAGCTATAATGATAGGTAGTTCTAGCTTATGTGCATTCAGTACCGATCAGTGTATTAGCTATAATGATAGGCAGTCCTTGCTTATGTTCATTCAGTACCGATCAATGTATTAGCTATAATGATAGGCAGTCATTGCTTATGTTCATTCAGTACCGATCAGTGTATTAGCTATAATGATAGGCAGTCATTGCTTATGTTCATTCAGTAACGATCAATCTATTAACTATAATGATAGGTAGTCATTGTTTATATGCATTCAGTACCGATCAGTCTATTAGCTATAATGATAGGCAGTCCTTACGTATGTTCATTCAGTACCGATCAGTGTATTAGCTATAATGATAGGCAGTCATTGCTTATGTTCATTCAGTACCGATTAGTGTATTAGCTATAATGATAGGCAGTCCTTGCTTATGTTCATTCAGTACCGATCAATGTATTAGCTATAATGATAGGCAGTCATTGCTTATGTTCATTCAGTACCGATCAGTGTATTAGCTATAATGATAGGCAGTCCTTGCTTATGTCCATTCAGTACAGATCAATCTATTAGCTATAATGATAGGCAGTCCTTGCTTATGTCGATTCAGTACAGATCAATCTATTAGCTATAATCATAGGCAGTCCTTGCTTATGTCCATTCAGTACAGATCAATCTATTAGCTATAATGATAGGTGGTCCTAGCTTATGTTCATTCAGTACCGATGAATCTATTAGCTATAATGATTGGTAGTCCGTGCTTATGTCCATTCAGTACAGATCAATCTATTAGCTATAATGATAGGCAGGCCTCGCTTATGTCCATTCAGTACAGATCAATCTATTAGATATAATGACAGGCAGTCCTGGCTTATGTTTATTCAGTACCGATCAATCTATTAGCTATAATGATAGGCAGTCCTTACAAATTCTCATGGAAAATGAGACGATTATTAATGAAAGTTTATCACTAGAATGATTATATAAAACAAGCTGCACAAATGATAGCATCAAAGCCTGCAAATGATAGCATCAAAGCCTGCAAATGATACCATCAAAGATTGCAAATGGAGATTGATAGGGTGAACCCTATATTGAAGCTAGACTGCAATTTCCAGGGAAAGTGAAGAGGATTTGAATTGATGTCAATCTGCATGTCATGGCGGTAGCCAAACTAGATAGCCAAGATCATAAGAACTAGAGATGTGTCGTGACAGCCTGATGTTCCAGAGGGCATGAGGAGGGATAAGTGTTCAAAGCCATCGCATCAGTGTCTAAGAGGCCAAGCCTACATGTATGAAAAGTCTATCAGTGTATCCATGAGTTATGAATAATCAATGTAGGCTGTGTAGCAAATACTAATAATACAAATTATATGTAATTACTTACGCGGCCAAAGGCTGGTGTTCTTCTTCTTTTCGTTCGCTAATCATACCGCCAGTCCTGTAAGTGACTATCGACATGATCATAAGGCTGGTGTTATTAGTGCAATTGGTGTCTGTCTGTCTGTTTACCCGAGGCATATCTACAGAATCCTGTGAGGTAGACTCACCAAATTTGGCACATGTATATTATGAGAAGCTAGAAAAAGAGGTCAAAAGGTCAAACTTCGAGGTCATTGGATCACACACTGGAAAACACATTTTCATCAATAACTGCAATGCAACAAGGTAGAATCACCAAATCAGTAGCATACATTCATGAATCATATTTTGTGTGGATAGAACCAACATTTTGTGTCAGGTCAAAAGTTCAAATATCTAGGTCATAGGGTCACTAAGTGTATCTCGAAATACACATTTTTATCCATAAATTGGGAACGCATCGGATAAACAGACAAACAGACAGCACCAACTGCGCAATACTCACACTGCCCTTCAGCATAAATAATCACCAAATCTTACACATACATTAATACTATTTGCCTAGAAAAAGATTTTAGTGGCAGGTCAAAGGTTCAAAGGTTCTAGGCCATTGGGTATCCCAAAATACACACTTGGCCATAACTCTGGAATGCAAGAGGGTAGAATCACACGATTTAGCACACACCTTCATATTACGATTAATTTGAGTTTGAGGTCAACAAGTATATAGGTCATGGTGGACATTAAGCGCATTGTCAAGACAAGTGCGCAAAGGCATGAGTCGGCGTCTCCCTTGAGTGCATTCTCATTGAGGAAGCCATTTCTAGCTATGCCCCACCCATTTCTAGCTATGCCCCGCTTACCTTTTATGCATGTTTTAATTGATTTATATACTTTGTACTCTGAATTACCAGAATCTCAATTTCATAGTTTGTTGACAAAATACAGGTACTGGTAAGCTGTTGAATATTTTTCCTATTGCAGCAACAGCTCCCAGTCAAATTAGTTTCAAAATATTCAACATATTGTTTATTAAATTGCAAATCCATCCAATCTATATGCAATTCTTACACTTGCCAAATTGTCGAGCTTGATAGAGTTATAATGTCATTCTGATTGTGATGTCAACCTACATGTGACATAATTATGACATCATCTACTTGAGTAACGATCCTTTCAATATGTACATAATATCTGTGCAGTATACCAGTTTTTTGCTGTTTCCTTATCGTGTTGACAGATGGAAGAGCAGTTACATCATGCAGACACTTTACGTGAGGCGAGGCAGGAGGACATTATAGAGAGACAGAGGATAAGAGAGGAGCGCGCCATGAGAGTTAGAGAAAAGGTAAACTATCTCAAAAACAAATTCATACCATGGGATTGTTTCACAAAGGATACTGAAGTACAGCAGGGTGCGTAACCCTTACCGCACTAATGTCAGAATTTTCAAATTAAACTAAAAGATGAACTGGTGTACATTTTTCAACAAATTTGCTGTCGAAGATGGCAACATCGTTCACCAAAATTGTTGAAAAATGTATACCAGTTTCTTTGCTATTGACGTGGTAAAAGGTAGAATGGTGACATCAGAGTGGTAATGGTTAAGTATGGCCTAACTTTATGATGCCATTCCAATTGATCTGCTTCTCTACTTTCAAGCAGGGGGTATCTTACACACCTTTGTGAAACTGCCCTGAGAGGGTGGGTGGGGTGAGAATATGTAGAGCTGGTTGCTCTGAACTTTGTTAGGCATTACCAGTGCTGTAACTTAGCATTTTGAGGTGAGTGCCATCAGGGCATAACGTTTTGAGGTGAGTGCCATCAGGGCATAACAGTTTGAGGTGAGTGCCATCAGGGCATAACATTTTGAGGTGAGTGCCATCAGGGCATAACATTTTGAGGTGAGTGCCATCAGGGCATAACATTTTGAGGTGAGTGCCATCAGGGCATAACATTTTGAGGGTAGTGCCATCAGGGCATAACATTTTGAGGTGAGTGCCATCAGGGCATAACATTTTGAGGTGAGTGCCATCAGGGCATAACAGTTTGAGGTGAGTGCCATCAGGGCATAACATTTTGAGGTGAGTGCCATCAGGGCATAACATTTTGAGGTGAGTGCCATCAGGGCATAACAGTTTGAGGTGAGTGCCATCAGGGCTTAACAGTTTGAGGTGAGTGCCATCAGGGCATAACATTTTGAGGTGAGTGCCATCAGGGCATAACATTTTGAGGGTAGTGCCATCAGGGCATAACAGTTTGAGGTGAGTGCCATCAGGGCATAACAGTTTGAGGTGAGTGCCATCAGGGCATAACATTTTGAGGGTAGTGCCATCAGGGCATAACATTTTGATGTGAGTGCCATCAGGGCATAACGGTTTGAGGCGAGTGCCATCAGGGCATACCAGTTTGAGGCGAGTGCCATCAGGGCATAACAGTTTGAGGCGAGTGCCATCAGGGCATAACAGTTTGAGGTGAGTGCCATCAGGGCATAACATTTTGAGGTGAGTGCCATCAGGGCATAACATTTTGAGGTGAGTGCCATCAGGGCATAACAGTTTGAGGTGAGTGCCATCAGGGCATAACATTTTGAGTTGAGTGCCATCAGGGCATAACAGTTTGAGGTGAGTGCCATCAGGGCATAACATTTGGAGGTGAGTGCCATCAGGGCATAACAGTTTGAGGCGAGTGCCATCAGGGCATAACAGTTTGAGGTGAGTGCCATCAGGGCATAACATTTTGAGGGTGGTGCCATCAGGGCATTCTAATGATTATAACTGAGTGCCCTCATTGAAATTATGGTGCCCACATTACTCTGCTATTTTGCAGACACAGAAAAGTATCATGCATTTGCATGAGTGGATGCATTCAGTTACAGCACTGCATTATGTATTCTAATTGTTACACTAACAAATATATCTGTGAAGTTGAAAAGGTTTGCTTTCCATAATGGACTTATTTTAGCTACTATTACATCATATCTGTGTCTGGTGGTTTCTGTGAATTCACCTTTCCACTTTATCCATCTATCCTATAACGTCATAATCAACTACATGAAGTGTAGAATGACATCATAATGAATGATGTAGGTAAGTACATCACGAACGCATATTTGACTGTGTTGTACGAATTGTATGTCTACTATGTAATAAATATTCTGTTGAATATTTTGAAACTAATTTGACTGGGCGCTGTTGCAGCCATTGGCAGCAACAGCACCCAGTCAAATTAGTTACAAAATATTCAACAGCTTACCTGTTTAGTTTTCAGGAAATTGGTGGTTAGGGCATTCAGGGATCGATCAATCCCAACATGGGCAATGTGTGGGTGGATCTTAGCTAGAGATGGGCGACGCATAGCTAAAACTGGAAAGGTCCATTGTCCATAGTGTTATAAGTTTGTCACTAAAACAGCTTATTTCTGCTATTCAAAGATAGTATCATTTCCATCTTATAGATGGACAGTATTGTCACTAAAACAGCGTATTTCTGCTATTCAAAGATAGTATCATTTCCATCTTATAGATGGACAGTATTGTCACTAAAACAGCTTATTTCTGCTATTCAAAGATAGTATCATTTCCATCTGATAGATGGACAGTATCGTCACTAAAACAGCTTATTTCTGCTATTCAAAGATAGTATCATTTCCATCTTATAGATGGACAGTATCGTCACTAAAACAGCTTATTTCTGCTATTCAAAGATAGTATCATTTCCATCTTATAGATGGACAGTATTGTCACTAAAACAGCTTATTTCTGCTATTCAAAGATAGTATCATTTCCATCTTATAGATGGACAGTATTGTCACTAAAACAGCTTATTTCTGCTATTCAAAGATAGTATCATTTCCATCTTATAGATGGACAGTATTGTCACTAAAACAGCTTATTTCTGCTATTCAAAGATAGTATCATTTCCATCTTATAGATGGACAGTATTGTCACTAAAACAGCTTACTTCTGCTATTCACAGATAGTATCATTTCCATCTTATAGATGGACAGTATTGTCACTAAAACAGCTTATTTCTGCTATTCAAAGATAGTATCATTTCCATCTTATAGATGGACAGTATTGTCACTAAAACAGCTTATTTCTGCTATTCACAGATAGTATCATTTCCATCTTATAGATGGACAGTATTGTCACTAAAACAGCTTATTTCTGCTATTCAAAGATAGTATCATTTCCATCTTATATATGGACAGTATTGTCACTAAAACAGCTTACTTCTGCTATTCACACATAGTATCATTTCCATCTTATAGATGGACAGTATCATCACTAAAACAGCTTATTTCTGCTATTCAAAGATAGTATCATTTCCATCTTATAGATGGACAGTATTGTCACTAAAACAGCTTACTTCTGCTATTCACAGATAGTATCATTTCCATCTTATAGATGGACAGTATTGTCACTAAAACAGCTTATTTCTGCTATTCAAAGATAGTATCATTTCCATCTTATAGATGGACAGTATTGTCACTAAAACAGCTTACTTCTGCTATTCACAGATAGTATCATTTCCATCTTATAGATGGACAGTATTGTCACTAAAACAGCTTACTTCTGCTATTCACAGATAGTATCATTTCCATCTTATAGATGGACAGTATCGTCACTAAAACAGCTTATTTCTGCTATTCAAAGATAGTATCATTTCCATCTTATAGATGGACAGTATTGTCACTAAAACAGCTTATTTCTGCTATTCAAAGATAGTATCATTTCCATCTTATAGATGGACAGTATTGTCACTAAAACAGCTTACTGCTGCTATTCACAGATAGTATCATTTCCATCTTATAGATGGACAGTATTGTCACTAAAACAGCTTACTTCTGCTATTCACAGATAGTATGATTTCCATCTTAATAGATGGACAGTATCGTCACTAAAACAGCTTATTTCTGCTATTCAAAGATAGTATCATTTCCATCTTATAAATGGACAGTATTGTCACTAAAACAGCTTACTTCTGCTATTCACAGATAGTATCATTTCCATCTTATAGATGGACAGTATTGTCACTAAAACAGCTTACTTCTGCTATTCACAGATAGTATCATTTCCATGTTATAGATGGACAGTATTGTCACTAAAACAGCTTATTTCTGCTATTCAAAGATAGTATCATTTCCATCTTATAGATGGACAGTATTGTCACTAAAACAGCTTATTTCTGCTATTCAAAGATAGTATCATTTCCATCTTATAGATGGACAGTATTGTCACTAAAACAGCTTACTTCTGCTATTCACAGATAGTATCATTTCCATCTTATAGATGGACAGTATTGTCACTAAAACAGCTTATTTCTGCTATTCACAGATAGTATCATTTCCATCTTATAGATGGACAGTATTGTCACTAAAACAGCTTATTTCTGCTATTCAAAGATAGTATCATTTCCATCTTATAGATGGACAGTATTGTCACTAAAACAGCTTACTTCTGCTATTCACAGATAGTATCATTTCCATCTTATAGATGGACAGTATTGTCACTAAAACAGCTTATTTCTGCTATTCAAAGATAGTATCATTTCCATCTTATAGATGGACAGTATTGTCACTAAAACAGCTTACTGCTGCTATTCACAGATAGTATCATTTCCATCTTATAGATGGACAGTATTGTCACTAAAACAGCTTACTTCTGCTATTCACAGATAGTATGATTTCCATCTTAATAGATGGACAGTATCGTCACTAAAACAGCTTATTTCTGCTATTCAAAGATAGTATCATTTCCATCTTATAAATGGACAGTATTGTCACTAAAACAGCTTACTTCTGCTATTCACAGATAGTATCATTTCCATCTTATAGATGGACAGTATTGTCACTAAAACAGCTTACTTCTGCTATTCACAGATAGTATCATTTCCATGTTATAGATGGACAGTATTGTCACTAAAACAGCTTATTTCTGCTATTCAAAGATAGTATCATTTCCATCTTATAGATGGACAGTATTGTCACTAAAACAGCTTATTTCTGCTATTCAAAGATAGTATCATTTCCATCTTATAGATGGACAGTATTGTCACTAAAACAGCTTACTTCTGCTATTCACAGATAGTATCATTTCCATCTTATAGATGGACAGTATTGTCACTAAAACAGCTTATTTCTGCTATTCACAGATAGTATCATTTCCATCTTATAGATGGACAGTATTGTCACTAAAACAGCTTATTTCTGCTATTCAAAGATAGTATCATTTCCATCTTATAGATGGACAGTATTGTCACTAAAACAGCTTACTTCTGCTATTCACAGATAGTATCATTTCCATTTTATAGATGGACAGTATCATCACTAAAACAGCTTATTTCTGCTATTCAAAGATAGTATCATTTCCATCTTATAGATGGACAGTATTGTCACTAAAACAGCTTACTTCTGCTATTCACAGATAGTATCATTTCCATCTTATAGATGGACAGTATTGTCACTAAAACAGCTTACTTCTGCTATTCACAGATAGTATCATTTCCATCTTATAGATGGACAGTATTGTCACTAAAACAGCTTATTTCTGCTATTCAAAGATAGTATCATTTCCATCTTATAGATGGACAGTATCGTCACTAAAACAGCTTATTTCTGCTATTCAAAGATAGTATCATTTCCATCTTATAGATGGACAGTATTGTCACTAAAACAGCTTATTTCTGCTATTCAAAGATAGTATCATTTCCATCTTATAGATGGACAGTATTGTCACTAAAACAGCTTATTTCTGCTATTCAAAGATAGTATCATTTCCATCTTATAGATGGACAGTATTGTCACTAAAACAGCTTATTTCTGCTATTCAAAGATAGTATCATTTCCATCTGATAGATGGACAGTATCGTCACTAAAACAGCTTATTTCTGCTTTTCAAAGATAGTATCATTTCCATCTTATAGATGGACAGTATCGTCAATAAAACAGCTTATTTCTGCTTTTCAAAGATAGTATCATTTCCATCTTATAGATGGACAGTGTTGTCACTAAAACACAGCTTATATCTGCTATTCAAAGATAGTATCATTTCCATCTTATAGATGGACAGTATTGTCACTAAAACAGCTTATTTCTGCTATTCAAAGATAGTATCATTTCCATCTTATAGATGGACAATATTGGGCACCAGGTATATTAACAGATGGTTGAGAAAATGTGTTGTTTCGTTAATAGCATACAATATCTGCATTTCAGGCGAAGAGGCTGAATGAAGATTATGAAATAGCTAATGTTGAAATATCAGCCTCATTCGATGATGATGACGATGCAATAGGTATGTTACATTGATTTCCATATAGCCATTCACTCTAGAAGTTATTACCTTGAGAAGTCTAATTTCTAGCTCCTATTCTGTCTATATCTTGGCTACCGTAGTTCCTCAACTAATGGATGCAGGTTTTTTTTTATCAAATTACATGTTCTAGGAAGGGGGTGTCCTATAATCGAGAACATTCTTTTGAGTACATTTTTTGGTCTAAATTTTTCTAAAAAGGTTACCACGGAAATTGAACTAAATTTTTCGGTAAAAAATTATCGCCGCCTGACGACTATGTTTAATGTACACTCAAAAATCATCACACGGAAGTGAAATTATTAAATTGGGGTGCCTAAATATTGCTTATTCTTTAATAAATATCACTTATTACATCAAAATTAATCCAGAATTTGATATAAAATGGCGTCGAGAAATTATATAAATCACGTGATTCACCTCCAATCGTAAAAGAGCTGTATTTAAAGTGAGTACTCGGATATAAATATTCTGGGCTCGGAACTCGGAAATTGATAAATTATCATAGCGCGATAGTTCCCGTACCCGTTTGATAACAAACTCCTGTTAGCGCATAAGATCACACAGTGCCTCCAATCACAAAAGAGCCAGCTGCACACCAAATAACCAACTCCCATTAATGCATTAGATCACACTGCGCCTCCAGTTGCAAAAGAGCCAGCGGCTCGCCAACATAAGAAAGCATTCTCATTTTAATTCTCAGACTTTCAAGCAGTTTTTGTCGTACATGATTCCGTTTTGTATCATTTGATGTTGGTCAGCATTGCAACTTGTGACCATCTTACCATATTCCTAATGTCACATGATTTCTATATTTTCGAGGCGACGTTTTATGTCAAAGTTATATTGATTTTGATGTAATAAACGATCTTTATCGAAGATACACAATATTTAGACAGTCTTATTTAATAATGTCTCTTCCACCATGATATTTTTTATGCATACATTAAACATAGTGGTGAATGATGGTAATTTTTTATACCAATTTTTGATTTTTAAAGGTACGTTTTTCTAAATTTCACAGCATCTTTTTTGGGAGGATTTTTGGTCAAATTTGGGCCTGCGACCTATATTCGAGGGTGACCTTTAGTCGAGAAACTACGTTAGTTTTTATTTTGGTCTATTATGGCTAGCTCCCCAGTTTTTACACCAGTACTTATTTATTCAACAAGGCGTGAAGAAGATTGCCTATGTTTCCAGCGATAGGGAGATAGTCGCGCACTAAGCCATGAACCAGTATCGCTGATTAAGAATGCCTGTACACCAGGCACTGAGCCACAGTCACCTATATCCTCTGCAATTGACATTATATCAATATTAGAACTCACATTAACCACTTGACTTGAAATTCAACGGTCCCAATTTCAGTACATGTATACTAGAATGCTGTAGAATATTTTGAAACTAGTTTGACTGGAACATGTTGCTGACTTGGGCAGCAATGGCTTCCAATCAATTTAAGTCCAAAATATTCAACAGTATTTTTTATTTTGTTTTAGAAACATGTTATTTCTGAGGTGTGCTGTAATCGTCACCTTGTGAAAGTTAATTACATGGCGAATAAGAATTGTATTAGCGGCTCTCTCCCCCCTCCCCCCCCCCCCCACTCACCACCATCACACCGGCAGTGCTATGTTTTTGTCCCTTCCATCCGTCCCAAAGATTTTGCCACTGCAACTTCTACAAATAGAAAGAATTGTTTGAAACTAGACAGAATGATTGTACACTGCCCAAAGATGTGCCTAGTATAAACGATCTTTTCATTGATGCAGTCTGTCTGTCCGTTGGTATGTTCGTCTGTACGTACTTCCCAAAAATCTTGTCGCTGCAACTCCTAGAGTTTGAAGGAGAATTGTTTGAAACTTGAAGGGTTGATTGTAGATCACACAACGATGTGCCTAATGTTAACAATTTATGCATCAGTCCTGCTTGAATTACTTACATTCATCGTTAGCGATTAATGGTATTGGGAAACACTCATGTTGGGTTAGGTTCTCATGTGGGGGGGGGGGTGGAGTTTGTGTGTGGTTTGTACGTTGTGGTGTCAGCCTCCAGCTCTTGTTACACGTAGGATAAGACCTTTGTCTTTAACCGTTTAGTTGTCAAATTTGCTCAGGAAAATCAAAATATTTGTTTATTGAATGTCTATTTGCAGGCTAACAGAAGGCTGTTTTTGATAATTTACCGCTGGAATGACTGGCTCAGTTCCCTCTTAGCTTACAAATGGACATTCATGAAGACTACTACAAAGGACAGTTTTGGCCATCTTGACCATTAAATAGTTGATGACCACTGCGTTACCCCCTGAGGCGGCTGAGGTGACATTAACTCTTTCATGGTCATATCGGCCAAAACCGTCCTCTGTTATCATGTTGTGGAATGTCCTTTTACAAGCTAACAGAATACAATTTTTTTTATTTTGTCACTGGAATGACTGGCTCGATAACCGAGTCAGTCATTGCAGTGATAAATTTTCAAAAATTGTATTCTATTCTCATGGCCAGCAAATAGACATTCAATAAGCAAATATTTAAATTTTCTTGACCAAATTTGACCATTAAAGGGTTAAATAGATGATGACCACTGTTAGGCTCTAAGGTGACATTAAGTAGATGATCAGCACCGTGTTAGTCTCTAAGGTGACATTAAATAAATGATGACCACCGTATTGGCCTCTACGGTGACATTAAATAGATGATGACCACTGTGTTAGCCTCTAAGGTGACATTAAATAGATGGTGACCTACATGTTAGCCTCTAAGGTGACATTAAATAGATGGTGACCTCCGCGCTAGCCTCTAAGGTGACATTAAATAGATGATGACCTCCGTGTTAGCCTCTAAGGTGACATTAAATAGATGATGACCACTGTGTTGGCCTCTAAGGTGACATTAAATAGATGGTGACCTACATGTTAGCCTCTAAGGAGACATTAAATAGATGGTGACCTCCGTGTTAGCCTCTAATGTGACATTAAATAGATGATGACCTCTGTGTTCACCTCTAAGTTGACATTAAATAGATGATGACCTCCGTGTTAGCCTCTAAGGTGACATTAAATAGATGGTGACCTCCGTGCTAGCCTCTAAGGTGACATTAAATAGATGATGACCTCCGTGTTAGCCTCTAAGTTGACATTAAGTAGATGATGACCTCACTATTAGCCTCTAAGGTGACATTAAGTAGATGATGACCTCCGTATTAGCCTCTAAGGTGACATTAAATAGATGATGACCTCCGTGTTAGCCTCTAAGGTGACATTAAATAGATGATGACCTCCGTGTTAGCCTCTAAGGTGACATTAAATAGATGATGACCTCCGTGTTAGCCTCTAAGGTGACATTAAATAGATGATGACCTCCATGTTAGCCTCTAAGGTGACATTAAATAGATGATGACCTCCGTGTTAGCCTCTCAGGTGACATTAAATAGATGATGACCACTGTGTTAGCCTCTAAGGTGGCATTTAACAGATGATGACCACTGTGTTAGCCTCTAAGGTGGCATTAAATAGATGATGACCTCCGTGTTAGCCTCTAAGGTGACATTAAATAGATGGTGACCTCCGTGCTAGCCTCTAAGGTGACATTAAATAGATGATGACCTCCGTGTTAGCCTCTAAGGTGACATTAAGTAGATGATGACCTCCGTGTTAGCCTCTAAGGTGACATTAAATAGATGATGACCTCCGTGTTAGCCTCTAAGGTGACATTAAATAGATGATGACCTCCGTGTTAGCCTCTAAGGTGACATTAAGTAGATGATGACCTCACTATTAGCCTCTAAGGTGACATTAAGTAGATGATGACCTCCGTATTAGCCTCTAAGGTGACATTAAATAGATGATGACCACTGTGTTAGCCTCTAAGGTGACATTAAATAGATGATGACCACTGTGTTAGCCTCTAAGGTGACATTAAATAGATGATGACCTCCGTGTTAGCCTCTAAGGTAACTGTAATGAACCCCCGGGGGCGAAGGAGACAGGATACCATGGTGAATTTAATCGGCTTTATTCTTACACGACATGACAACAATGACGGTAGACTGTATAAATAAATGTACATAAACAAATAAATACATAAATAAATAAATAAATACATACAAGTTCAAGTGATGTCAAGGTGCAATATTGAATCCTATGCCTAAAGGAGACCAAGCATGCCCCTATGGCATGCATATGGAGACGCTAGTATAAATTTTAGATACCAGACCGGACCCCCATAAACCCCTATACGACCTTGTGACCATATAAGGGACACAGAGATGGACTACCCTAAAGCAGAAAACCACATAAACCCACGGCATCAGAAGAAGAAGCCATTCAGAAATGTCTGCAATCAACCTTCCATCAGGGCCGCCTACTTGTGCCAACAAGAGGGGTCCCAATAGACAGGTTACTTTGAAAACATCCCTGAATGTAAACATTAATAATAAAGAATGTAAAAAATAAGACAACATGGCTGACCATCAAATATAAGCAGAGGCTGTTGAATATTTCAGGAACCAACTCGACCAGGGCCGCCACTGCATTATGCTGCAGCCACCGCCAGTCATGAAAGCTCCAAAAAATACCCAACAGGCCTAACATTATAATATAATTAAAGACAAACAATAAACTAAGTTGCTGACTTAGGCTCTAAATGACCAACACAGAAACCGGAAACCATAATTGATTATGACGTCATCAGAATGTAGTGACAGATTGTGAACGTAATTGATTATGACGTCATCATAATATAGTGACAGATTGTTAACGTCATAGATTATGACATCATCAACCGTGACGTCATCATAAATAGTGACGGAACAGTTAGAGATGTCATAGCCAACTGACATTGAGAATCCATGACGTGACACGTAACAAAGATAATATCAAACTCTAGACTACCGAAAGGGATTTAGTGTCTTACATCATATTGATTGACGCCGTAATTCACCATAAGACATGAGAGGCCATGCAGAATCCCGGCAACAGCCGCCACCGAGCATCAAGAGCTACAATGAAATAATAAACATTAAAAGATCTGCCATCAGCATAACATAGACAGCACACTTACAACCCATCATAATAATACATCTTAGCGAGGCGATGGTACGTAAACCACAGCCACATTGACCATAAAACCAAGAAAGGGAATTAAGTATTTACACTATCTACAGGGCGGCAAGAATAATCTCACCCTTTAACAGCATGGACTACGATGGTGTTTATTCAGCATGTACCTCGATAGCCAATCCTCACAGCCCAAAAGCCATAATGACTGACCACCCAACCCGCATATAGTATAAACCCACAACAATGGTACATGTGCGAACAAATGCGCATTAAATAAATCCAATGAAATATGACCTTGACCGGACATAACCTCGACCGGACATGACCCCGACCGGACATGACCTCGACCGGACATGACACCGACTGGGCGTGAACCCGACTGGAAACAGACACCCCCGCTATAATGACAAAGCAGGCCAGCACACACAGTCAACGGAAAAAACTGCCATACATCATACATGCAAGGAAAAACCCATCCAGCCACGCTCGGTGGTGTGTTTAACCCTCAGAAACCCGATGTCAATATTCTCGATTCTAGCAACAACAGGAGACCGCACTGGTGCAGACATTCAACATCTTTGGCGGATGACGCCGCTGTCTAAGACAGCTACATCAACCACCAACCCATTGAACGATCAGCATCAGACTTAATATAATTTAAACAGAACAAATTTGCAAATATACGGACATCGGGATAACAAGTGTGAAGTGTATTGTGCGTGTTTATACATACCAACTTAAGGTAATCCAAAAAATACGAAACATGTCGACTCGACACACATACTAACAGCGGCCTACGCTACCCAAATTTAGCACATAGCGAATACCGAAAAAATGTTACATTATAGCACTGAAACCATAACTCAAACGGAGTATAATTACTGAGCAAAACCTCGACTTCACGCTTAGGCAAAATATAACGAAAGACCGAAAATAACCTCTGACAGGCCAGTCAGACCACAGAAATCCGTGCACACACGTCACGTAACACAGCGACCACCGCCAAAACCTTGATTGGCAGCTACAAACAAGCCAGCTAAATGAATAACAACCTACAGACCGGGCACAAAATCCACAAGCCGAAATATACGGGGTGATACAAATAACAGACTAGTGCATTACACTACAGTAACATTAAATAGATGATGACCACTGTGTTAGCCTCTAAGGTGACATTTAACAGATGATGACCACTGTGTTAGCCTCTAAGGTGACATTAAATAGATGATGACCACTGTTTTAGCCTCTAGGGTGATATTATAGACAAAGGTAATTGTATGTCATAAACTTTGTTTGTTAATCAGGAAATTCTTGGCTGGATGATGAGAAGCCAGTCCAGAGAGACGATACATCTGAGAAGATCTATGATGGTTACGCGAGTCCTAAGAAAGCGGTTTCACGAGGGCATGCACCCGGGCCTGTAGGTAGTGCTAGTAGTACTGACAGCTATGAGCGGTCATTTCTACAAGAATCCAAACTAGGCAAACAAACGGTAGAGCAGAATGGGCATGCTGACGATTTCTTTGATGCATAAATTTCTTGTTTCCTGACAATCGTTAATTTTGTAATAATCAATTGCCGATAATTTAGGCATCCATTCATGTGATCTAACGTAGCCCACGTTTAGGCGCAAACTGTCGTACCTACTTGAGAGTAAATCATCTACCCTCGAGTGGACGAGGTAAATATTCCATGTGTTTAAATGACATTGGTTTCAATACAAACAAGTGACTTACGGGACTTACTTGCTTCATAACGTGGTAGCCTCGAGTAGGTAGTAGAGTACTAATTCTAGCCATTTAGGCACTACTCTAGTAACTTGAGTAGCTACTCTGCTATGCATAGTAGGGCCTAAGCTCACTCAAGGGGACCATTTTCACATATCTACGGTAGAGGACTTCAGGTTGATATACATTAAAGTTGGAGTTCGGGTTTGTCTGTTATCTGCTTTAAGACATTGTGTAAAAATATTGATCAAGAAAATATACATTTTCTCTTGGCCATTTATATACAAGTATTTTTAAACCCCACTGGAATGACGGGTGTTCTGTCCGACTACTGAAGGGTACAAAGAACGACAGACAGTTAACCTCTGCATGCATGAGTATCGACTTTATTAGATTTCAAACACGATGGATGCGTATACACTAATCTGTTGAGTGCATGTTGCGAGTGCATGAAGGCGTTGATTACGTTCGTTACGTGTGTTCATGGATACATGGATGCGTGGATGCGGTAAAAAGACTGTGCTAGCCATTAGCTTAAGAAAATGGGTATAATTACGGCGAATTACGACATAATAAAAACAACGTGGGTTGTTTTCTTCTTGTTGTTGACTTGGAACCACGTACCGGGCACGAGCGTTCTGAAACGACACATCCAAACACGTTCAGAATCACGTACTGTCCTGTACAGGACAGAACACTCCCCGTCTGATGGTTCTCTGAAGCATCACAAACCGATGTACTGATTGATACGTTATATTGATTTATACGATACACCGATTGATACGATACACTTATTGATACGATACACTGCTTAATACGACACAAGTAAATGGTCAATTAATACCTCTTTAGATTTCTTATTTGAAGGTAACTAGTTATTGGACAACAAAACTATCATTTCAGAGATTGGACGAGTGTATGTGTTAACATTGCCTCCCTTAACTGTGCGAACAACCGCCTTGCGTATATTATCATCGCCTCCTGAAATGGGATTAAGGACAATTCCTACGGGCCAATCGTTCCTGTGACTGCCTTTCTCCTTAAGGAGAACCACATCATTCACTTTGATGTTGGGACAACTATCAGTCCATTTTCGTCTGATTTGCAATGTGTGTAGATATTCCTGTCGCCAGCGTTTCCAAAAGGTGTCGGCCAGTAATTGGACTCGTTTCCACTGAGCCTTATACATATCACTTTCATTGTACTGACTCAGTGGCTCAATTGGCTGATTTGATTTTTGGGTAAGTAGTATGTTTGGAGTGAGTATAAATGGTGACTCGGAGTCTGTGGACACGGGTACCAGAGGACGAGAGTTGACTATGGCGCATACTTCAGCCATGAAGGTGACAAGAACATCATGAGTCAAGTTCTTTGATGCCACCTCCATCAGCATGGAATCAAGAATACGCCTAGTAACTCCTATCATCCGTTCCCATGATCCACCCATGTGTGATGAATGAGGAGGATTGAACAACCACTCTACTCCATTGTTATACAAGAAGTTACTAACTGGGCCATCTTCAACGTTGATAGCATCTATCCCTAGATTATCAGTAGCCCCCGTAAAATTGGTTCCTCGATCTGACCGAAATTGTTTTACCTTACCTCTGATAGAAAGAAGTCGTCTAAGAGCATTAATGAACGACGATGCGCTCATATCCTCTACTATCTCGATGTGAATTGCCCGTGTGGTAAGGCATGAAAACATGATAGCCCATCGCTTACTATTAGCTGCACCTCCCCGGGTGCGACGGGTTATCACAGACCAATGGCCAAAAGTGTCGACACCTACATACGTGAAAGGAGGAGCAGGAGATAAGCGGTCAGATGGCAAGTCAGCCATCTTTTGATGTGATTCAATTCCTCTCAACTTCCTACACCGCACACATTTATGACATATTGATGACACCAGTCGTTTACATCCTATTACCCAGTAACCAGCTGCCCTGACTGCACCCTCAGTGAAGTGGCGCCCTTGATGTCTAACAGATTCGTGATAATGACGTACCAACAAGGTGGCAACATGGTGTTTTCCAGGGATAATGATCGGATGCTTTTCTTCTGTTGTTAGGCAGGTTTTGCTTAGACGTCCTCCGACTCGCAAAATACCATCAGGATCGAGAATTGGGCTGAGGACACGAAGCTTGCTGTTTTTTGACAAATTCTGCTTATTGTTGATGCAATCAATTTCATCGTCATACATCTCATATTGCAGCTGCTTGATAATCAGTTGTTCAGCATCTACATAGGTAGCCACCGTTCTAGATTCTGAGCAGGTGTGCCATCCTTTACAATTTGTCTTGCCTTGATAAGTTTGTGTTATGTGCTTAAGACGTGCAATAGTTTCAATGAGCCTACTCCAGGACGAAAATCTTTCGAAACGCTCTGACCCCAAGCAGACCGGATTAGACAAGTTAGTTGTAAGGGTCACAACATCTGACTTAAGTTCCTTATCTTGATTAGGATTACAAAGAGGAAAGGACTGGGCTAGGGATTCGCTAGGAAGCTGGGATGGGCCTAGAAGCCAAGTGCTGTTATCTGTGTTAGTCAAAGATTTTGGACGTGTTGCAGAGTCAGCTGGGTTTAATTCGGTGGAAATGAAATTCCACTGATGAGGATCAGACGATCTTCTAATGCGCTGCACCCGATTACTGACGTACGTATGGAAACGTCTAGTCTGGTTGTGTAAGTATCCTAGTACAACTTTACTATCTGTAAAGAATTGAATAGATTTCAAATCTATGCTTAACTGATCGGATATTACTTCAGCAATTTCAATTGCCAAAACAGCTGCACATAGTTCTAGCCTAGGAATTGTATGCCCATGAACAGGTGCAACTTTATTTCTTCCTAATACAAAACCAACTTGTTGTTTCCCGTCTTTGTCGGTTGCCTTAATATATCCAACTGCAGCAATAGCTTCTTCGGAAGCATCACTGTAAATGAGAAGTTCCTGTTTAACAGGATTAGGCAGAGATATGAATGCGCGGGGAATGTGAAGTTGTTGCAAGGATTGGAGTGAATCCTTCCATTCGTCCCATTTTTGTTCACGATGGGATGGTAACGGATCATCCCAATCAAGAGTTCCGTGTACAAGTTCACGAAGCAGGACTTTACCCTTAGCAATGATTGGTGCCACAAAACCGATTGGATCAAAAAGGCTACTTATAGTTGATAAGACACCTCGTCGGGTAAAGGGTTTCTGTTCTGCTGGAACCTGAAATGTAAATGAATCTGTTTTCAGGTCCCAGCACATTCCCAAACTACGCTGCAGGGGGACAGTATCTGTACCTAAGTCTAAGTCTTTCAGATTAGTGGCATGATCACTTGAGGGAAATGCTTGCATCACTTCCTGACTATTTGAAGCAATTTTGTGCAATCGTATATTTCCCCCTGTCATCAAGGCTTGCTGAGCTTTCTTGAGCAAATCAATGGCTTGCTGCGACGTAGGCTGGGAGGTTAGGGCATCATCCACATAGAAATCCCGTTCAATGAAGTCTACTACATCATCACCAAGTTCATCAAAATTTGCTCCAACCCCCACTGCCCTCCGCAAACCATAAGTGGCAACAGCAGGAGATGGTCGATTGCCGAACACGTGAACTTTCATATGGTAATCAACCAGATTTTGGGAAATATCGTTGTCCTTGTACCATAGAAATCTTAGATATTTTCTATGGTCTTGCCTAACTTGAAAGCAGTAAAACATTTGCTGTATGTCTGCGGTTACTGCTATCGTTCCTTTACGAAAGCGTAAGAGTACGCCCAAAAGGTTATTTGTCATGTCTGGTCCCTTAAGTAGTACATCGTTGAGGGATAGCCCTTCATGTTTTGCGGATGAATCAAAAACACCCCTGATTTGATTCGGTTTTTGAGGATGATATACCCCAAACAAGGGGAGATACCAGCATTCTTCATTTTGATTCAATGGTGGAGCTAACTCTGCATGTCCACTATCAAGAATGCCAGTCATGAATGTAAGGAAATGTTGTCTCTTTACTGGGTTGGACATTAGACTGTTATGCAGTGTCTTTGCACGTCTCAAAGCCTGCGACCTGTTATTAGGAAGACGTTGTCTTGGAGTGCGAAAAGCAAGGGGAGCGATCCAGTTTCCCTCTGGGGATCTGATGAATTCTGTGTCCATTATTTGGAGGAATTCTCTATCCTCTATAGATAGACCTGGCTTTTCGTCATCTTCGGTGCGTGTAAACACTGCTGAACCTAGGCTGTCATCTTTAGTGATGACTGATGAGAAATCATTGGATTTGTTCATAATTTGTTGGTCTTTTACATCCAGCTCATTTACACAAGGCTGGAAGTGAGATGGACGACCGTTACTCAACAGGTGTGTTTTATTTACAGTGAAGTTGTTTGGTCTATGGGCACGACCTAGACATGTCTCACCAATGATTACCCAACCCAAACGAAGTCTCTGACCATAAGGCGAATTTGTTGGGCCGATACGTTGAGATAAAACATGGTGAGCGACTGGAACATCCCGACCTATCAATAACAATATTTGAGAGTTTTCGTCTAAGGGTGGTATTTGGCTTGCAATATCAGCCAGATGGGGGTGACATTTAGCAACTTCTTGAGTGGGTATCTCCTCTCTGATGTCTGGAATTTGGTTGCATTCTATCAGAACGGGGAGATCTACCCGACCACTACCATTCAGTGCCTCAATTACATAATTATTTGCACGGCGACCAGTTGTCTGTACACGGCCACCACAAGAAGACAGCGTGTATGGGGTCACTTGACCATGCTCATTGAAAAAATCAAAGAAATCTGATCTAGCTAATGATACATTACTTTGCTCGTCTAAAATTACATACATTCGCTTAGATTTATCAGGTTGTCCTCTAGGATACACATTTGCCAGGATGTTTTTGCTACATGATTTTCCATTGAAGGACGGTCCACAAATTTGTGTGCATTTTGTGGTGCATGTGGCAGTATCACCCCTCTCCCCGCCGACAACTGACTCAGGAGGAGGGGCCTTTGATTCTGCAGCTATCGGATTATTAAGGTGTAGTGCTGTTGCATGACGAGAGCTATTACACATGGTACATTTGACATTATCTTTACAGACCCGAGACATGTGTGCTGTGGAAAGACAACATCGAAAACAAATGCCATGTTCTTTAAGAAAGCTCCTACGTTCTTCTAAAGGTTTTATTTGGAAACCTCGACACTCATTAAGGGAGTGATTTGTTTTATGTATAGGGCACTTTGTAATAGTTCCTTTATCATCCACAATTAAATCATTGGAGACGTCTGTTTTCTTAGAAGATACATGAATCTTCACATTTCCATACCCTGTGGCTTTACCTTTCTCTTGTGGATTGTATGAGATCATATCATAGGCAAAACTTGGATCATTCTGGATTTGACTCATCTCTCGGATAAATTCCACAAAAACTGAAAATGGAGGGAATGAAACCTGATACATCTTCTTATATCTCGATGCATATGTCATCCACTTCTGCTGTAAGCCATACGTGAGCTTGTTTACAATTGGAATAATCCCGGCCGACGAGTCAAAATACGCTAGGAGGGTTCTATAGTTACCATCCTCTTTGGTAGACTCTATCTCTGATAGAATATCTGATAATTCGTACAAGCGTTTATTGTCTTTGTTTGTCATCTTCTGAAATCTGTCTAATTTAGATTTTAGTGCAGCTTCAACCATTTCAGGTGCCCCAAATCTCTCTTCTAATCGTTCCCAAATACGCCTAATTCCTCTCTCTGGATTGTTGGCATTTGCTGCTCTTATACTTAGTGCGTGCTTACCAGAATCTGGACCTAACCATTTCACCAACAGGTCCATCTCTTCGTTAGCTGTTACGTTCAGTTCACTGGTAATGCTGAGAAAACTAGCTTTCCAACTTGCATACGATTCAGGTTGATCATTATAGGCACTAAGCCTGGTTAAAAGGAGTTCTTTCTTTAGTAAGAATTTGGTTAGTTCAACAACGACTGTCGGACCACAGTTTTCATCAGGCTTTGGAGGTCTCTCATTTCCTGATGGGTTTGGATTATAAGTTGGAGCATGTGGATTCAAGTTGAAGTTACGAGGTTGAAAAATACCATTAGAGTAAGGTTGAGGACCAACATTAAATTGATGCTGTGGTGGGTCCACATCAGGCTGAGAACCACCACCAGAGTAGGGCTGTGGACCAACACTAAATTGATGCTGTAGTGGGTCCACATGAGGCCGAGAACCACCACCAGAGTAAGGCTGTGGACCAACATTAAATTGATGTTGTGGTGGGTCCACAAGAGGCCGAGAACCACCATCAGAGTAAGGCTGCGGACCAACATTAAATTGATGTTGTGGTGGGTCCACATGAGGCCGAGAACCACCACCAGAGTAAGGCTGTGGACCAACATTAAATTGATGTTGTGGTGGGTCCACATGAGGCTGAGAACCACCACCAGAGTAGGGCTGTGGACCAACACTAAATTGATGCTGTAGTGGGTCCACATGAGGCCGAGAACCACCACCAGAGTAAGGCTGTGGACCAACATTAAATTGATGTTGTGGTGGGTCCACAAGAGGCCGAGAACCACCATCAGAGTAAGGCTGCGGACCAACATTAAATTGATGTTGTGGTGGGTCCACATGAGGCCGAGAACCACCACCAGAGTAAGGCTGTGGACCAACATTAAATTGATGTTGTGGTGGGTCCACATGAGGCCGAGAACCACCACCAGAGTAAGGCTGCGGACCTACATTAAACTGATGCTGTGATAGGACCACATGAGGGCGAGGCTGATGGTTTGATACAAAATTAGGTTGATGTGGTATAACATTGGAATGAGGTTGTACCACATCAGAGTGAGATCGTGGCAAAAGATTAGGAGGAGGCAGTCTCATTACCTGAAGAAAAGGTACAATATTAGGATGCGATTGTAATACATTAGGCGGTTGCAAGCAAATGTTAGGAGGAGACAAGGTTACAACATGACACCGGTTATCGTTTTCAGCTTTTATTGTTTGTTTTGGGTTCATATTTAAACCCAAAGAGGCATTGAGCTGATCCACGTAGTTTTGTGTACGTTCACCAGGGTCCTCCTCGGGTAACGAAATATCTGGCGACCGATCAGAACTGTCACTATCCAGGTCGTTCATCGCTTGAAGTGCTTTGGCTTCTGCGTCTGTTTCAGCGGCTCGTTCTCGCGTTTTCAGAAGTCCTAAGTCAGCGTCAAGCTCGGCTTGCATTCTGGTTGTCTCTGCCGTGATGAGTTGTTGCTTCTGTACTAGATGCGCCTGTTGTTTAAGAATTTCTGCTTGTTTTTCAGCGAAAACGACACGAGCCTTAGCTGCTTCAGCTTCTCCCTTTTTTCTAGCTAAGATAGAACTGATGTTTGATACACGGCTGGATTTATTTGATTGTGAGTTTGGTTTAGAATTTGTGTCCGTACTGCAGTCTAATTTCGCTATAGCATTTTCAAATAATAGTTTATGCTTATTAATCACATGTTTATGTGTTTCTAAGTCTTCTCTGCTATCGATAGTGTTCTTTCTTGTTAGAAATTCACAGTACTCTTCAGAGATGGAAATATAATGATCATAATGACGAGATAGCTCGGTACGCAGTTGGCGCATGCCGGAACGACTAGCTGGAATTTCATGTTCGAGATTGAGTCCTTTCCAGACAGTTTCTAATTTTACTTGATATATATTTCGCGTTGATTCATAGAATTCGGTACCCTTTTCGGTAAGCGATCTAGTCTGTCTTAGACGTGACATTGTTACGGATATTACGATGTAGTTGTACGGTTAATTGACAAAACACTGTAATAGACGGAAAACGGATGAATGTTGTCGTCGGGACGAAGACACCCGCTACTAGTCCAGAATGTTTTTCAATAGTACAGCTATTATGCAAATTGAGAGTCGGCAGTGCACTTTATGTTGGCTGATGAAGTCTTTTTACTGTTCTGTCCGACTACTGAAGGGTACAAAGAACGACAGACAGTTAACCTCTGCATGCATGAGTATCGACTTTATTAGATTTCAAACACGATGGATGCGTATACACTAATCTGTTGAGTGCATGTTGCGAGTGCATGAAGGCGTTGATTACGTTCGTTACGTGTGTTCATGGATACATGGATGCGTGGATGCGGTAAAAAGACTGTGCTAGCCATTAGCTTAAGAAAATGGGTATAATTACGGCGAATTACGACATAATAAAAACAACGTGGGTTGTTTTCTTCTTGTTGTTGACTTGGAACCACGTACCGGGCACGAGCGTTCTGAAACGACACATCCAAACACGTTCAGAATCACGTACTGTCCTGTACAGGACAGAACAACGGGCTCACTCACAGAGCCTCTGACACTGTCAGACCCAGTCATTCCATTGGTAAAGTGTGAAAAAATAGACTGCTCTTTGTATACAAACAGACATCCATGAATGAAGAATTTGAATCTTCTTGACAAATCTTAATCATTAGAGGGGTACAGTACCCTTGCAAATTGTGTGCTTTCTTAACCCTTTAATGGCTGAATCTGCTCAAGAGTAGCATTGTTTGCTTAGTGAATGTGCATTTGCAGGCCAAGAGAGGACTATTTTTGAAAATTTACCAGTGGAATATCCAGGGATAATTTTCAAAAATAGCCTTCTTGGTCTGCAAATGGACGTTTCTCAAGACAACTACAGAGACTGGATTAAACATAAGAAAGGTTAAGATAAATGTATTTAGATCTGGCTGTGGATAATATTCTCAAATATATGACAATCAGGAATAGACTGAAATCTTTAATCTTTTAAAACTCTTAATTATGTCACAACAGATACAAATTATTCACCAAATTATGTGTTATTTAATTATTTGCCACTTTCATGCACCGTTCTTTAATTAAATTAAATTAATCAAATGTAGGGATGATAAGATACTGTTAGTACATGTATTGTAAGGGTCACTTTAATTAATCAAATGTAGGGATGATAAGATACTGTTAGTACATGTATTGTAAGGGTCACTTTAATTAATCAAATGTAGGGATGATAAGATACTGTTAGTACATGTATTGTAAGGGTCACTTTAATTAATCAAATGTAGGGATGATAAGATACTGTTAGTACATGGATGACAATGATCGCTTTAATTAATCAAATGTAGGGATGATAAGATACTGTTAGTACATGGATGACAAAGATCGCTTTAATTAATCAAATGTAGGGATGATAAGATACTGTTAGTACATGTATGGCAATGATCGCTTTAATTAATCAAATGTAGGGATGATAAGATACTGTTAGTACAGGTATTGTACGGATCACTTTAATTAATCAAATGTAGGGATGATAAGATACTGTTAGTACATGTATGGCAATGATCATTTTAATTAATCAAATGTAGGGATGATAAGATACTGTTAGTACATGTATTGAAAGGGTCACTTTAATTAATCAAATGTAGGGATGATAACATACTGTTAGTACATGTATGGCAATGATCATTTTAATTAATCAAATGTAGGGATGATAAGAGACTGTTTGTATATGTATGGCAATGATCATTTTAATTAATCAAATGTAGGGATGATAAGATACTGTTAGTACATGTATGGCAATGATCATTTTAATTAATCAAATGTAGGGATGATAAGATACTGTTAGTACATGGATGGCAATGATCATTTTAATTAACCAAATGTGGGGATGATAAGATACTGTTAGTACATGTATTGTAAGGGTCGTTTTAATTAATCAAATGTAGGGATGATAAGATACTGTTAGTACATGTATGGCAATGATCATTTTAATTAATCAAATATAGGGATGATAAGATACTGTTAGTACATGTATGGCAATGATCATTTTAATTAATCAAATGTAGGGATGATAAGATACCGTTAGTACATGCATTGTAAGGGTAACTTTAATCAATCAGATGTAGGGATGATAAGATACTGTTAGTACATGTATGGCAATGATCATTTTAATTAATCAAATGTAGGGATGATAAGATACTGTTTGTACATGTATGGCAATGATCATTTTAATTAATCAAATGTAGGGATGATAAGATACTGTTAGTACATGTATGGCAATGATCATTTTAATCAATCAAATGTAGGGATGATAAGATACTGTTTGTACATGTATGGCAATGATCATTTTAATTAATCAAATGTAGGGATGATAAGATACTGTTAGTACATGTATGGCAATGATCATTTTAATTAATCAAATGTAGGGATGATAAGATACTGTTAGTACATGTATGGCAATGATCATTTTAATTAATCAAACATAGGGATGATAAGGTACTGTTAGTACATGTATGGCAATGATCATTTTGATTAATCAAATGTAGGGATGATAAGATACTGTTAGTACATTTATGGCAATGATCATTTTAATTAATCAAATGTAGGGATGATAAGATACCGTTAGTACATGCATTGTAAGGGTAACTTTAATCAATCAAATGTAGGGATGATAAGATACTGTTAGTACATGTATGGCAATGATCATTTTAATTAATTAAATGTAGGGATGATAAGATACTGTTTGTACATGTATGGCAATGATCATTTTAATTAATCAAATGTAGGGATGATAAGATACTGTTTGTACATGTATGGCAATGATCATTTTAATTAATCAAATGTAGGGATGATAAGATACTGTTTGTACATGTATGGCAATGATCATTTTAATTAATCAAATGTAGGGATGATAAGATACTGTTAGTACATGTATGGCAATGATCATTTTAATTAATCAAATGTAGGGATGATAAGATACTGTTAGTACATGTATGGCAATGATCATTTTAATTAATCAAATGTAGGGATGATAAGATACTGTTTGTACATGTATGGCAATGATCATTTTAATTAATCAAATGTAGGGATGATAAGATACTGTTTGTACATGTATGGCAATGATCATTTTAATTAATCAAATGTAGGGATGATAAGATACTGTTAGTACATGTATGGCAATGATCATTTTAATTAATCAAATGTAGGGATGATAAGGTACTGTTAGTACATGTATGGCAATGATCATTTTAATTAATCAAATGTGGGGATGATAAGATACTGTTTGTACATGTATGGCAATGATCATTTTAATTAATCAAATGTAGGGATGATAAGATACTATTTGTACATGTATGGCAATGATCATTTTAATTAATTGAATGTAGGGATGATAAGATACTGTTAGTACATGTATGGCAATGATCATTTTAATTAATCAAATGTAGGGATGATAAGATACTGTTAGTACAGGTATTGTACGGATCACTTTAATTAATCAAATGTAGGGGTGATAAGATACTGTTAGTACATGTATTGTAAGGGTCACCTCCTGGAATTGGCCATATGTATATTTCTCTTTTGCTTCATTATTTAATCATCAACATAGAGAAAATCTAAATGTTTCTGTTTAAGCGGTTGAGTTTTCAAAATTAACCTGCAATGACTAGCCCAAATTACAGTAGTAAATTTAAAACAAGAAGGCAAAGGGCCATGCATCGCTCACTGGAACACGCATTTCAACTAGAAAGGATATAGTCTAGAAGTAGAACCCTAAGGTTTTGGCCAGAATTGCAACCAGAACAAGGATTTTGGTAGTCAAAAAAATATATTTTGAAAGTGGCAAAGCTGAAATCGACATTAAAACCAACTTCAGCTTCAAAATCCAATATGGCCACCAAGAATGCTACATTTTGAGTGGTCCATGGCGTTTATGTTTTTTGACATCAACATCCCTGGAACAAACTTTAATGGCCCTTGGTGCCTATTCATATCTCCAAAGTTTCAGCCCGATCCATTCAGCGGTTCTGAAGAAATCATATTTGTGAAACCGGTCATCCAAGATGGCTGTTGAAGCATTTGCCCAATCATGTTCCCTTAAACAAATTTGGGTCAGCTGTTGCCCTAGATGATGTTTCATGAGTTTTGAATCGATTCGCCAAGTTACTTCGGAGAAGATTTCTAAAGACATTACTAAAATGGGCCAAAATCCAAGATGGCCGGTGGCCCAGAAGGACATTGGTCTCAACAAGAATCGTCCTCATGTTCTGCAAATGACAAGTGCTTCATCTGACCACTGCAGAAACCATTTTTATTTGACTTGACCATTCAAGGCTTATAGTTCTAATATATCAAGAATAATTTGACAAAGTTGTTGCTGCCTTAGTCAACTGAAAGCCATGATGGTTACTTTTAAGCATTTAATGGTCAGTTTCTGCAGTGGTCTTAGGCCAAGAGACTATTCTTGGAAATTTTGCCATTCGAATGACTGAATCGTTTGACAATTAGTTTACGGAAAGGTGTTGCTGCCATAAACAGCAACTGTGTCTAGGCAAATTATTATGTTCATTCCTGTGCAATAACTCTACTGGAGCTATCATTAATAGGATTAATTTACACTTAAAGGACACTTGGATGCTAGGGTGCTCTTGTGCTCCCCAAGATGATGATGAGTGACTCGGCTGCAATTAGCTTTTCTTCAACCTACTCCACTGTGTCTTTTCACTGTGAGCTTCCTGAGCTTCTTTCGATTCTTTCTCATCTATAGCGAGTCTAGATTATATTCTTTGTGGTCTGATCGCAAAACACTAATGATGTAATTGATATTAGACTGTGTGGCCAACGATGATCTATAATGGCTCGCAGTTGTTTGTGGTGACATGCAGCAAGATTGTTCAAGAGGGCTTTTGGAGCTACACAGTTGCTGCAACAAGTACAGCATTATGGAAACACAGGTAGCATCATATAGTTGTATCTTGACTTTCATAAGGATTTTAGGGCCATGAATCCACAACTTCCAAAAGGACTTGAAGGCAATATTTCATGTTACACAGCAAGTTCCAATATTCGTAGAGCTTCAGAGGAGGGGCCCAAGAACCTGTTACTCCTCTACTTCTTAGTGCCCCATTGTGAGGTACTGTTTTCATTCATTTCTGTACTGAGGGATAGGTATCCGTGAGTGAACTGGTTTGATTTGCGATGAGGGTTGCAGTATTAAGCGGTACTGCAGTTATTGCAAGTGGAATATCAAGAGCACCGTTTTCCTCACCGATTAAGCCAACATCATCTGCATACTCTATCTCTAGTGGGATGCCTATCAATGTGATTGGAGGGTTTAGTCATGTGTAGTGTTCTGGAACAGATGATAGGGCTGCAGACGTAGCAAGTGAAAAGCACTGGTGATAGACCATCACCTTGTGATCCTATTGATATTAGGATCTCCAGAACTCTCTTGATTTTGGTGTCAAACATCACAGATGCTCACCAAACTTGGCCTGTGTGCTGCCCTGGGGGTCCAAAGAACCCTCGAATGTTGGGGGCCAAAGGTCAAGGTCACAGTAACCCAATTAAGGAAACATGGTTGCATTTCTGGATGATAACTCTAGTTCTGCCTTCACCAAACTTGACCTGTGTATTAACTTGACCTGTGTGTTAACTTGACCTGTGTGTTAATTTGACATGTGTTAACCTGACCTGTGTGTTAACTTGACCTGTGCATTAACTTGACCTGTGCACTAACGTGACCTGTGTGTTAACTCAACCTGTTGGTTAACTTGACCTTTGGGTTAACTCGACATTTGTGTTAATTTGACCTTTGTGTTAACTTGACATTTGTGTTAACTTGGCCTTTGTGTTAACTTGACCTGTGTGTTAGCTTGACCTTTGTGTTGTCCTTGGGGATTCAAAGAACCCTATTAATGGACCTTTCCAGAGTAATGACATATGACATCATAATCAGCTAAGCGGCGTGTAGGATGACATCATAATTATTATGTCATAAATGATGCTATATGGACCATCTTTAACTCTTAAAGTCTGACACGTTGTAAGAATTGTATGTCTCTACTATTTAATAAACATGCTGTTGAATATTTTGAAACTAATTTGACTGGGTATAGCAGCAACAGCACCGAGTCAAATTAGTTTCAAAATATTCTACAAATTACCTGTATAGTTAGGTTTCTGGAAATTCCTAGTCAGGAAGTTCAAAGATCGATCGATCCCAACACGAGCAAGGTGTGGGTGGAGATTAGCTATAGATGGGCGGGGCATAGCTAAAACTGGAAAGGTAAATTGTGTGATCAAAGCTCATGATTACTCAATTAAGGTAATTAAGTTTTGTTTCAGGATAATAACTAAAGTCTTACTGACGGGAACTTCACCGAACTTGTCACGTGTGTTGCAATAATATGCCATTAATGGCTTAGTGAATGTCATTAGTGCAGTACATACTGGCATATATAAATAAACATCAACACAATATGTCATTAATGGCTGAGTGAATGTCATTAGTGCAGTACATACTGGCGTATATAAATAAACATCAACACAATATGTCATTAATGGCTGAGTGAATGTCATTAGTGCAGTACATACTGGCATATATAAATAAGCATCAACACAATATGCCATTAATGGCTGAGTGAATGTCATTAGTGCAGTACATACTGGCATATATAAATAAACATCAACACAATATGTCATTAATGGCTGAGTGAATGTCATTAGTGCAGTACATACTGGCATATATAAATAAACATCAACACAATATGTCATTAATGGCTGAGTGAATGTCATTAGTGCAGTACATACTGGCATATATAAATAAACATCAACACAATATGTCATTAATGGCTGAGTGAATGTCATTAGTGCAGTACATACTGGCATATATAAATAAACATCACAATATGTCATTAATGGCTGAGTGAATGTCATTAGTGCAGTACATACTGGCATATATAAATAAACATCAACACAATATGCCATTAATGGCTGAGTGAATGTCATTAGTGCAGTACATACTGGCATATATAAATAAACATCAACACAATATGTCATTAATGGCTGAGTGAATGTCATTAGTGCAGTACATACTGGCATATATAAATAAACATCAACACAATATGTCATTAATGGCTGAGTGAATGTCATTAGTGTAGTACATACTGGCATATATAAATAAGCATCAACACAATATGTCATTAATGGCTGAGTGAATGTCATTAGTGCAGTACATACTGGCATATATAAATAAACATCAACACAATATGTCATTAATGGCTGAGTGAATGTCATTAGTGTAGTACATACTGGCATATATAAATAAACATCAACACAATATGTCATTAATGGCTGAGTGAATGTCATTAGTGCAGTACATACTGGCATATATAAATAAACATCAACACAATATGTCATTAATGGCTGAGTGAATGTCATTAGTGCAGTACATACTGGCATATATAAATAAACATCAACACAATATGTCATTAATGGCTGAGTGAATGTCATTAGTGTAGTACATACTGGCATATATAAATAAGCATCAACACAATATGTCATTAATGGCTGAGTGAATGTCATTAGTGCAGTACATACTGGCATATATAAATAAACATCAACACAATATGTCATTAATGGCTGAGTGAATGTCATTAGTGCAGTACATACTGGCATATATAAATAAACATCAACACAATATGTCATTAATGGCTGAGTGAATGTCATTAGTGCAGTACATACTGGCATATATAAATAAACATCAACACAATATGTCATTAATGGCTGAGTGAATGTCATTAGTGCAGTACATACTGGCATATATAAATAAACATCAACACAATATGCCATTAATGGCTGAGTGAATGTCATTAGTGCAGTACATACTGGCATATATAAATAAACATCAACACAATATGCCATTAATGGCTGAGTGAATGTCATTAGTGCAGTACATACAGGCATATATAAATAAACATCAACACAATATGTCATTAATGGCTGAGTGAATGTCATTAGTGCAGTACATACTGGCATATATAAATAAGCATCAACACAATATGTCATTAATGGCTGAGTGAATGTCATTAGTGCAGTACATACTGGCATATATAAATAAACATCAACACAATATGTCATTAATGGCTGAGTGAATGTCATTAGTGCAGTGCATACTGGCATATATAAATAAGCATCAACACTATGCCATTAATGGCTGAGTGAATGTCATTAGTGCAGTACATACTGGCATATATAAATAAACATCAACACAATATGTCATTAATGGCTGAGTGAATGTCATTAGTGCAGTACATACTGGCATATATAAATAAACATCAACACAATATGTCATTAATGGCTGAGTGAATGTCATTAGTGTAGTACATACTGGCATATATAAATAAACATCAACACAATATGTCATTAATGGCTGAGTGAATGTCATTAGTGTAGTACATACTGGCATATATAAATAAACATCAACACAATATGTCATTAATGGCTGAGTGAATGTCATTAGTGCAGTACATACTGGCATATATAAATAAACATCAACACAATATGTCATTAATGGCTGAGTGAATGTCATTAGTGCAGTACATACTGGCATATATAAATAAACATCAACACAATGTCATTAATGGCTGAGTGAATGTCATTAGTGCAGTACATACTGGCATATATAAATAAACATCAACACAATATGTCATTAATGGCTGAGTGAATGTCATTAGTGCAGTACATACTAGCATATATAAATAAACATCAACACAATATGATGTGGCAATTTCCTTTAACGCTGCACTGCTAGACAATCTTCATGCTACATTGATTCATTGCATGATGGTGGTGGTGTGGGGGTGGGGGTGGGGTGGGGGAGCATAAATTTAAGCAATCTTGAATTGGTGTTCCTGTTACACAGTTCAATGTTTTTCTCATATTGTTCTATTGGAAATTGATACAAATGGCACATAACCTATGAGTGGTCAAGCTACTGCCATGAATCTGACAGATATCCTTACACCTCCAGGGAGAGATAACAAATGCTTAGTTGGACAGCTGACCAGAAGCTTTTGTTTGAAAATTTCCAGTCAGTGTAGGCAATAGTCAAATAATAATAATATAGCGTGTGGACATTGCGTGCTGGGGATCTGATGGATTCAAAGATGCATGGGTGGTGTAAAGGAATACTGGGGTGGGTTCAATATAATGAAACATGACTATGGCCAGTTTTGATCTGTCACTCAAATATCTGACATCACAATCAATTACGTCACATATTAGCTGACATCATACTCATAATGACGTAGAATTCTCCATCGTGAAGCTGAAAAGGTCAGTCATGTGAATGAATTACTTTTGATCGATTTAAAATTTAATGAACATTCTGTTGAATATTTTGCAACCAATTTGATTGGAAGCTTCTGCTGCTTGTATAGTTGAAATTTAGATTCGGAGAATTCGGCTTTCAAAGTTTTTAATCGATTCTAGCATGAGTAAGTGTTGTGCTGAGCTTAGCTAGAAAAGAATCCTATTTGAGTTTACAATTTAACAACTAAATTATCATTAAGATCATGGCATAGTCATTTCATCGGCAGTAATTTGACAAGAACACAATAATTGTTATTAATTTATTATGATTATTACCACACATTATTTACTTCAATTTTATGCAAGCTTGACTGTGATCAAATTCTCAAAGCATTGTTAATAAAATATAAATATTTATTTTTAAATTAATTTATTAATTTATATATATATATACACGATCTTTTCTGTATATATTATCTGGTGTAGCTGAAGATGTAAAATGACTATGTTTGTTCGCAGGTGAATTCAGGGTAAATATACATACATCAATATGCTGGCTAGTCACAAAATCAAGCTAGTGATGTATTTGGCGTATAAAGAACACCTCTTTATAAAGATCACCTTAACCATTTAACACTCAAATCTGTTAAAAAGAATTTAAATTTTCTCAAAAGAAATGTGCATTTGCAGCCCAAGAGAAGACTATTTTTGAAAATTTATCACTGGAATGACTGGCTCGGTTATCGAGCCAGTCATTCCAGTATTAAATTTTCAAAAATAGCCTTCTTTTGGGCTGCAAATGGACATTTCTTAAGACCACTGCTGAAAACACTCAAATTTTTCTAGAGAATTAAAATTTTCTCAAAGAAAATGTCCCTATGCAGACCAGGAGAAGACTATTTTTACCATTGGAATGATCAGCTCGGGTACAGAGCCAGTCATTCCAGTAGTAAATTTTCAGAAATAGTCTCTTGGTCTGCAAATGGACAAGTTTGGTTTCCAAGACCATTGCAGAAAGCGTTTCTTGGAGTGTTTCAGTGTTAGTGTTAATATGGTGTCCTTAATATATAGACACATTATGCTGTAATAATCACATCAGGGCTGAGTTCAGGCAGGCGATTGGTTTACGAACTTTCACCTATTTATGTTCACTGTTCGTGCCGAACTATACTCGCCTTACTGAACGAGTTGTCAGGCGTGTTTTCTGACGACGTCACATGATATTTAGGAGGGTTAACCTTTTGTCAGGTGTGATGCATTATGATGTCATATTTGTTATGTCATAATGAATATCAGGATCTCGGAAACAATCCACAAGCAGACACATATTGGGTGAAGACTACCATAATACTACGATCACTAAGAACGCATTGGTATGCATTATTAGCTCACCTGGCGTGAAAGGCCAAGTGAGCTTATGCCGTGGCGCCCGTCCGTCATCCATTTCCTTTAAATGACTTCTTCTCAAGAACCACTGGACCGGTTTCAATATTTGGTAGGAAGCATCCTTAGGAACCTGATCGGCCAATTTGGCCAGTGGCCATCTTGGATTTAGGCCGATTTTAGGAAACGTCTTTAAAAATCTTATCCGAAACCGCTTAGGGGATTGATGCAAATCTCATGAAATATGATCTATGGCAAGAGCTGAACCAAGTTTGTTTAAGGAAATTTGATTGGTCAAATGATTCGATGGCCATCTTGGTTGACCTAGTTTTAGCGAAAATGACTTCTCCAGAACCGCTGAAGGGATCGGGCCGAAATTTGGCAGATATGATTAGGACCTAAGGGCCATTAAAGTTTGTTCAGGGGAAGTTGATCCATCAAAAAGCATGGGCGCCATGGGCCAATCAAACTATAGCGTGTTTGGTAGCCATATTGGATTTTTTTATTTGATGGATTTTGAGGCCGAAATTGGTTTTGTATGTGTTTTGCGGTATTCTGATCACAAATTTGCCATTTTTGAAACTGTCGGATAAACGGTTTGGTGGCAATCTTGGATCATTTTACCGCCAAATGCTCCCATACTAAAGCAATGGGAAATTTAAAATGTTTTCTCGAGAACTACTGGGCTGATTTCAATTATATTTGGCAGGAAGCATCCTAATGGCATAGAGATTTAAGTTTGTTCAAACGAAGCCAATCGTCCAATTGGGCCGTTGGCTATCTTGGATTTTGGCTGATTTTTAGAAACATCTTTAAAATTCTCGGAAAACCGCTTGGGGGATTGATGCAAACCTCATGAAATATGATCTAGGGCAAGAGCTGAACCAAGTTTGTTCAAGGGAACTTGATTGGTCAAATGGTTCCGCGGTCATCTTGGTTGACATAGTTGTAGCAAAAATTACTTCTCCAGAACCACTAAACGGATCGGGCTGAAATTTGGCAGATATGATTAGGGCCTAAGGGCGATTAAAGTTTGTTCAAGAGCAGTTGATCTGTCAAAAAACATGGCTGCCGTAGGCCAATCAAAATATAGCATGTTTGGCGGCCATATTGGATTTTTTTATTTGATGGATTTTGAGGTTGGAATTGGTTTTGTATGTGTTTTGGGGTATTCTGAGCTCGGTTTTGAAATTTTCGAAACTGTCTGATAAATGGATTGGCAGCCATTGTGGATCGTTTTCCCGCCAAAAGCTTCCATACTAAAGCAATGGGAAATTTAAAATGTTTTCTTCTCGAGAACTACTGGACCGATTTAATTATATTTGGCAGGAAGCATCCTTAGGGCATAGCAATTCAAGTTTGTTCAAACAAAGCCGACTGGCCAATTTGGCGGGTGGCCATCTTGGATTTTGGCCGATTTTTAGAAACGTCTTTAAAAATCTCCGAAACCGCTTATGGGATTGATGCAAACCTGATGAAATATAATTTAGGGCAAGAGCTGAATCAAGTTTGTTCAAGGAAACTTGATTGGTCAAATGGTTCGTCGGCCATCTTGGTTGCCCTAGTTATAGCGCAAAACAACTTCTCCAGAACCGCGGAAAGGATCGGGCCGAAATTTGACAGATATGATTAGGGACTAAGGACCATTAAAGTTTGTTCAAGGGAAGTTGATCTGTCAAAAAACCTGGCCACCATGGGCCAATCAAAATATAGCATATTTCTGAAAAAGTTGGTCCCGATCGCAGGATGATTCATAATAAGGAAAAATTAGTTACCTCTCCGGGATGTAGAAATTGTTTGAGTGTAGCTTTCGTGACCATCTCGGTCACTTCTTCAGCACTAACTGACGGTCGCTGGCAACGTCACTTTGGTCAGATCTTGTGGAGTCACGTGACAGCATGGACTGGTAGACTGCTGGTATATGGTAGCCCTCGTCTCTGTTCATTTCAATTGTTTGACATTTATAAATTATTTAACTCACAAAAAAAAATTTCTTTGCACTAACTGCTGAAATTTGGATGCGACTTCTATTAGATCTAAACATCTGTGGTTTTAAAATTGCTAAAAAATTTAAATTTCTGGAGTCATCTACAAGATCGAATGTGACCAATGTGAGGGGACATACATAAGCAAAACCAAAAGGCCTCTTAGCACCAGAGTCAAAGAACATCTTAAAATCAATTCTAACTTAGCTGTGGAAAAACATACAGAATCCACTGGCCACGTCATCCCCGCCAGCAGTGCCTCGGTCATCAACATTGAGACCAACTTATTCAAATGGAAGGTTAAAGAGGCCATAGAAATCTACAAGCATCAACCAACCATGAACAGAGACGAGGGTTACCATATACCAGCAGTCTACCAGTCCATGCTGTCACGTGACCCCACAAGATCTGACCAAGTGACGTTGCCAGCGACCGCCAGTTAATGCTGAAGAAGTGACCGAGATGGTCACGAAAGCTACACTCAAACAATTTCTACATCCCGGAGAGGTAACTAATTTTTCCTTATAAAAAAAAAATATAGCATGTTTGGCGTCCATATTGGATTTTTTTATTTGCTGGATTTTGAGGCAGAAATTGTTTTTTTGTGTTTTTGGGTATTCTGATCTCTAATTTGCAATTTTCGATACTGTCAGATAAATGGTTTGGTGGCCATGTTGTTGATAAAGAGCATTCTAGTTGAAATGCCTATGGTCCAGGTGAGCGATACAGGCCCCTTGGGCCTCTTGTTTATTGTTAAATTGACAATCAAGGTGTCTCAATTGATGATGCTGTATATTTTGCCATCATCTTGGTTATCATGAGTCATGGCGAGTCACCTATAAAGCTGTTTGCCTTGCCACAAAATGTTTGCCGCGAATGTTCGGTGAACAAACCCATTCAGGTGGGCAAACATACCACATGACCTAACAATTGTTCGGCGAACAGAAAATATTTGCTCTCCTGAACTCCAGGAGTCACTATCTGCAATTCAAAGTTAACTCAGGCAGTGATGAATATTGAAAATACAAGCTGATGTCTGACCCGAGTTAAACTTTTAAATATTTAGATTAGTAACTGCATCTTATACTTGAGTAAACTAATGTGATTCCTGCTAACTCCTATTTTGCCATGTTGCAGGCATATAAAGTGATACTTGTTCATGTACTATAATATAACGCACAGTGATCTCACACATATTATTATTATTATTATTATTCAGTCTATTTCAGGAATCTTGTACTGAATATTTCTCGCATTTACATGACAATAAAGGCTAATTGTTAAACATGACAGATTCAGTATTAAACTTGCCTTCTTCCACTCAGATATGATGATATACAGTATTCTGCGTCGGCAGTAATTTGAAAACATCCTGTAGCTGCAATCAGTCCAAATCCTGCAGCCGCAATCAGTCCAAATCCTGCAGCCGCAATCAGTCAAAATCCTCCAGCTGCAATCAGTCAAAATTCTGCAGCTGCAATCAACCCAAATCATGCAGCTGCAATCAATCCAAATCATGCTGCTGCAGAGTCCAAAGCAAAATCTTTAGCCATGGTTTCTTGTCCTCAGCAAGCTTCCTTAGCTCCCAATGCTAAGTGTGCTATGTACCAATCTAAAAGAAGGTGAACTGGGTACACTGATGATCAAGAAGAACCGCAGAGACTCCCTAAGGGTCTTCTTAGTCGTCAGTGTACCCGGTCCGCCGTCTTATAGATCAGTACGTAGCACACTTAGCAGGTTTGTGTAGTGGCATCCTCTAAGCTTTGTAGATGTCGGCCCAGAGAACAGCAAATTCCAAGGTTCTCTGTGCAGGTGTGTCTTGTGTCATTTAGAGAACATGGCCACACATAGACCATCTTTATGGAGCCAACTTCACTGACCAAGGCTCTCTGTGCAGGTGTGTCTTGTGTCATTTAGAGAACATGGCCACACATAGACCGTCTTTATGGAGCCAACTTCACTGACCAAGGCTCTCTGTGCAGGTGTGTCTTGTGTCATTTAGAGAACATGGCCATATATAGACCATCTTTATGGAGCCACCTTCACTGACCAAGGCTCTCTGCAGGTGTGTCTTGGGTCATTTAGAGAACATGGTCACACATAGACCATCTTTATGGAGCCACCTTCACTGACCTTGGGACCGTATTGCACATAGTATACAACGCGTCGCTGGAGATTATACTGTCTGGCCAGAGATGTTGGGTTACAGTACAAGGGTGTCTGCATTTGTCCGTTGACAGGCATCAAGTTTATCTAGAACTGCCTTCGAAGCTGCCATGCTGTTACAGGTGTACAACATCAGTGATACACAGGTCACGTCCTACACGCATAGTTACTGTCTCGCCTAGGACGCAGAAAGCGAGGTGTAGGGATCACTAATTCCGGTGGCAGTGGTGAAGGTGTCTGCATTTTGTACATTTGGTTTAGATTTTAAATCAACTTATTTGTCAACAGTGGCTCTTCCGTTTTCAATGAAACTAGAGAATAGTTCTATACTATACAGGGATGCAATCTGCATGGCAACAGATTTCATTTCCGGCCATTTTTACTGTATTTTTCACAGTATCTACAAAGTGTGAAACTAAAGAAAATGACGATCCACTTCATGGCGGCGAACCATGGAGGAAAAGTAAAATCTTGGTCTCACTGCTTTGTAGTACTGCTGAGATTGCTGCACACTGCATCATTGTGAACATAGCTTTCCAGTCCTGGAAACAATGGATTTGTAGATCAAGGAATCCCTTGATAAGATGACTACATTTATACAATGCAACCTGCATATCCTTGATGCTGTATAACTGTAACAGCTGGGCAGCTCCAAAGGCAGATCTAGACAGACTCGATGCCTGCCACCGCAAACACCTACGCAACAATACTGGATGGAAACCGATGGCCTGAGAGCATAATTTCCAGCGATGCACTATACAAGATGTGTAATACATCGGCCGCTGTCAATAAGTCGCCCAGCAAAGATGGTCTGTGTTTGGCCATGTGCTAAGGATGCCAGAAGGCACACCTGCACAGACGGCCTTGAAATTTGCCCTACTGGGAGCCAGCAAATATAAATCCAGGAAAGGTCATCATTGCAAAACTCTTAAGCATGCTATGCAGTGATCTCAAGAAAGCAGATTTTGGCTGAGGACAAGACACAGTGGTCAAAAGTGAAGGAGAACTGATTGGAGCTGTAGCAGAATACAGTACTCATACATGCAATGTGCAGAGAAGTCAGTGGAGCTACACGTTAGTGAACCAAGGATTTAGCTTTTCCTCCTCCAGCCACGCAGCGGGATGCCTCTGTCACTGACATCTTCTGTCATTGATAGATGTACATGGGTAAACCCCATCTTTGCTTCAATCATTCACATTCTTGAGTTGTTCTGCACCTATAGGGTTACCGAGAGGCTTCTTTTCCTCATCTGTGAAATCTACATCGTTTGCGTACTATATCTCTTGAGGGACACCCAGTGTAGATACTAGTGGGTGTGGTCTTGTGAAGTGCTCTCGCACAGGGGGCTGTGGCAAGGTAGTGTGTAAACATCACCGCAGAGAGGTAATCTCCATGTGGAGAACCAAAGATCACAAATGAGAACTAGATTTCAATAACAAGAATTCTGTGGAATTAAATGTCTTGCCTGTCTTTGTCAATAAACATTTAATTCCACGGGATTCTTGTTATTGAAATCTAGTTCTTATTTATACTTATACTTATCATATACTACCCGTATAGGCAAAATGCTTGTAGATAGATGGCGACTACATTATGATTGAATCTCATAGGATCTGCCAGTGCCTCCTGTATGATCTGGTTCAGAGGTGTTTTAAAGATGCGCTAGTATGAACACAAAAAACTTTTAGCTCAAAGCAACATCCGGTCGCTTTTATGCCGTATTAACTGTTTCAATATGAACACAACCTAAGCTATCAAACAGAGACCAAATACAGCTCTAGCTGCTTATATTGGAGTTAGCACTTGAACTAATTCGAATAGCACATGCATGTACACATTACATTGAACAATGATATATTGGTATGTTGACGGACTGCCCTGTCCTTTCAGTCGAGGGACAAATACAAATACATGCAGTCATTATGTTATATATGAAGTAGAGTAACCATGGGCCTGTTAGCAACTAAAGGCACAAGTCAACCAAGATTGAATGCCGTAGTGATTTGATCTGATTTGATTTTTTTCTCTTGGTAAATATTACAAATTACAAATATGATAACAGGGAGTCCACTGGAGGCTGTGCCTATTAGCTTGTGGACCCCTTACAAAGAATAACATACAAATTACACATGATTTGACATAAGTAGACATAAGGCATTATGACAATATATTATACATAACTACAGACAAATAATATAAGATTTAACATAAAAAAAGACACAAAAAAAAGACAACAAACGGTTCACTTGTTTTTCATGTGGGTAACATATTTCACTCATTAGAATGGGCTAGGGGATGAATGAAGGGGGTGGGGAGGGGGGTTGGGGATGGAGTTCATCCTTTTCTATTATTATTATTATTATTATTAGTCCCCTACCGGTAAAACTGTCTGTCGCAGTTGGTTTTCCGCACATTTTTTCCGCAGTCCTTCAAGGTATTCAACTGAGAATTGGTATATTGCTTTGTTATGAGAAGCTACAGACCAAGTTCGAGTTTCAGGCATATGCGTCAATTTTTCATGGAGTTATGCTCCCTTTCGATTTATGAAATACGAAAAATATTAGTTTTCCGCACTTTTTCGCAGTCTTTCAAGATATTATACTGAGAATTGGTACAGTGCTTTGTTATGAGAAGTTACAGACCAAGTTCTAGTTTCAGGCGTATGCGTCAATTTTTTATGTAATTATGCCCCCTTTCGACTTAAGAAATATGAAAAATATTCGCTTTCCTCACTTTTTTCGCACTCCTTCAAGATATTTAAGCGAAAATCGGTTCATCGCTTTAGTATAAGGAGTTACAGAGCAAGTTCGAATTTCAGACATTTTCGTCAATTTTTCATGAAATTATGCTCCTTTCGAGGGGGTTGGGGCTGGAGTTCATCCTGTTTCTATTATTATTATTATTATTATTAGTCCCCTACCGGTAAAACTGTCTGTCGCAGTTGGTTTTCCGCACATTTTTTCGCAGGTATTCAACTGGGAATTGGTATATTGCTTTGTTATGAGAAGTTACAGACCAAGTTCGAGTTTCAGGCATATGCGTCAATTTTTCATGGAGTTATGCTCCCTTTCGATTTATGAAATACGAAAAATACTAGTTTTCCGCACTTTTTTTCAGTCTTTCAAGATATTATACTGAGAATTGGTACAGTGCTTTGTTATGAGAAGTTACAGACCAAGTTCGAGTTTCAGGCATATGCATACATTTTTGATGGCTTGATTGCCCCCTTTCGACTTAGGAAATGTGAAAAATATCAGCTTTCCGCATTTTTTTCACACTCCTGCAAGATATTTAAGCGAAAATCGGTGCATCACTTTAGTATAAGGAGTTACAGAGCAAGTTCGCGTTTCAGGCATATGCGTCAATTTTTCATGGAGTTATGCTCCCTTTCGACTTATGCAATACAAAAAATATTAGTTTTCCGCACTTTTTTGCAGTCTTTCAAAGATATTGTACTGAGAATTGCTACATTGCTTTGTTATGAGAAGTTACAGACCAAGTTCGAGTTTCAGGCGTATGTGTAAATTTTTGATGGAGTTATGTCCCCTTTCGACTTATGAAATACAAACATATCAGCTTTCAAGACTTTCCTCCTCCTTCACCATATATAACTGAGACTTGGTTTATTGCTATGTTATGAGAAGTTCAAGAGTTATGAGATCAAGTTATGAGAAATGTTGAGATCAAGTTCGAGTTTCAGCTGCTTTTGACAATTTTTAATGAAATTTTTGACTCAATCTCTAAGGATTTCTATCACCACGTAGGGGACATAAAAGCAATACTTACAGATGCTTGTTATTATTATTATTATTATTATTGATATTATTATTATTATTTTTATCACTTTCTTTCCATAGAGGAAAGCGAGTAAATGTGACCATGTGAATCTGTGTGCGAGTCTATTTCTTAATGTGTCTGCCATGGCTCGGTTTCTTAGAGCTCTTAGATATGATCAAGTTCTGGATCTGTGTATATCTTGAGGAGTGCTGGTCCAATTTGACTCAGATTTTAACACTGGGGTGGGTGTGGCCATACACCAGGATTCCAGAAAAATACTGACAGCCCTCGCAGATTGTCAGACAATCGCTTGGTATTGGAACATTGTTGTTCCTTAACACGTAGTGTGAAATGTTAGGATTGTGTATGTGGAAGTTTTACAGCATCGCTGGGCCCAATGTGAGCATGAACAGGTTGTTGTTATTAGGCTTCCAAGCTGCAGGCTGGAAGCCTATTGTAATTGTTCCAATTATTATTTTTATTATTCTTATTTTTTTATTCCGCCACAAAAACGTAAATGTCTTCTCCCATACCGGTAAGTGGACTGGACTGAAACGTTGTAGAACTATGCCCTAGCCTCTCTAAAGTTTGAGGACAGAAAGTTGCTAGGTCACATGCTTTGGCGGCCATCTTGGAATTTATGTAAAGATCTGTGCATATTTAACAATCTTCCTCTATGAAACCGCTGCCTGTATCGGATAGAAACCTGGTATATTGGAATGATCCCAGGGCCTGCTTAAAATTTGAGAATTACATGTTGCCACGTCACATGGTTCGGCAGCCATATTGATGACATCATAATTTCAAGAAATGCTCATTTTTCGAAAGATTCTGAATATAACGCATTGAAATTTTGTGAACTTGGTCAGTTACTCAATGCCCACAAGCTTCCCAATATAAAAGGAATCAGACAGTGAACAGCCGAGCTATTACATCTTGAAAATTTGAAAATGAAATTGCTACTATTTATGTAGTAATACTTTTGGTGGGAAATTTGAATTGGCGGTTTATCAATATTGACTAAATTCAAAGGGTTTTACTGGTGAAGTGCAAGGCTCAATTAACCCTATTAGTGCTGAATGGCAAGGCGCAATTAACCCCTTTACTGCTGAATTGTAAGGCACAATTAATCCTTTTATTTCTGAATTACAAGTTTCAATTATCCCCAATAGCGCTGAATTACAAGTTCAATTGACCTTTTTACTGCTGAAGTGCAAGGCATAATTAATCCTTTTACAGCTGAATTGTGCAATTAATCCTTTTACTGCTGAATTGCAAGGTGCAATTAACCCATTTACTGCTAAATTACAAGTCTCAATTAGCAATTTTACTGCTCAATAGCAAGTGTCCCTTAAACATATTACTGCTGAATGACAAGTGTCAATTAACCCTTTTACTGCTGAATTGCAAAAGGTTGAGTGCAATTATTAATTTTCCTCAGTTTTTTTATTTTGGCCCATTTTGTTCATTTGTGACTGTATTCCATAATCATTTTCTGCCTTTTGGGACTAGATTTTGCTCACCTTTGTCTGTTTCTAACAATTTCTGAAAGCATTTGAGCATGTTCTGTGTTTTCTGTTCATTTAATCTATTTGTAAATATTGTAATGGTTTTTTTTGCTATTTTCAAACCAGTTTGCGACAGATTTTGGTAATTCTTTTAACCATTTTTGGTCCTTCAGTTTAAACCTCATACTGCTTAATTATTCTACTTAGCCATTGTATCTTTAGCCGTAATTGCTGACTTTCCATCATTCCCTGATATGCCCATGCTGTTGCGGGTATGGTAATGCTAGTGGTCTAGTTGCAGCTTTGTGAAACTGGCTTGGAAGCCGTCCGCAGTAACTGCTTGCAGTTACAGGTCTAGTTATTATTATTATTATTATCATTATTATTATTATTATTATTATTATTATTATATATAGACTCGTCAGAACACACATATTATTAGTGGGTAGAAATTTTCTTCCTTTTTTGGTTATGAGATCAAAAAGTCAGACACTGAGGTAATGGTTGTCACTTAGTGCATACTGGGATATATCTTTTCATTGATAATGCTGCAATGCAGAAAAGTAGAATCACCAAATCTGTAACATACATCGATACTGTGGTTGTCTAAATACTGTGGTTGTCTAAATAGTTTGTTTCAGTCAAAAATTCATTGTCAATGTCATCTACGGTAGGTTCATTTAACCATCTGGCAGCTGCAAGTCACCAGACAACAATTTCAGTGAATAAAAAGCTGCACACTCGCTGAATATTCAGAAAAAACACCCGACAGAGTTGTTGGTGGCCGCCACCCACAACCCCCAGTAAAATCCTCTTCAAAACATCCAGCAAGAGGAGCTATGACCATTGGGATGTGTCGTCTGTAAGACCCAGCAGCCAGACATTCACATAAAATATATAATAAAATTAATTAAACTAAATATGATTATGGTTAATGATACGGTGGAGATAACAATGGCCAACATGATTCTAGTAACAAACTGTTTTGGTTATGACGTAAGTAATCTTCTGCACACATTTGGAATAGAAGACATTGCTGCCTTATGCAGCAATGTCTCCCAAAATTCCACTAGGTCGAGAATATTCAGCAGTACCTTTTATTTTATGTAAACAATATGTCAAACCGGAGTGTAGAGGCAAGGCAAGAACAGGTGGTTCTTCATGATGAATTGCTGGTAATTGCTGTGGTGTCCGGGCGCATCACGGTGCGTTAACTAATGTATGAGTGAGGTCCAATTACTCGATTTAGTACTTATTAATGAACATTTGTTTAATAATATGTTTGTAGGAATTTTGACTAATGATCTGTGTACGTGTGTTCGTGTCTGTATTATTCCAGTTTTGTAACTTGAATGGAAGGTTTTTGTTTTGAGATTTCCTTTCTATTGTATTCTGTGTGAAAGTTGTGTCTAGATCTGGTATTGTATGAGTCTATTTCAGTGTTTAGGCTAAAGAAAGAAGACAGTGAATTTGGTAGATTACCTTTGAAAAAATCTTTTATTATTGTATATAATTGGAGATTACCAATATCTTCTAGTTTTAATAAATTTTCTGTCTTGTAAACGTTTTGGGCCTCTCCTGTTTGTGCAAAAAGTTTAATGGCTTGCTTTTGAAGTGATTTTAGTCTTGCCAGTCTGATTTTATATGTATTAGTCCAAATAGTGTTGCAATAAGTAATTTGTGGGAGTATTAACGTGCAATATAGTGTTTTAGTATGTTAGGTGGTAAGTATGATTTAAGTCGTCGCATGATCCCAATGTTTCTTGCCACTTTAGATGTTACAATCTCCATGTTTTTTCCCCAGGTTAGATCTTTATCCAGGTAGACACCTAAGAATTTAGCAAACTCAGCCTCCTGTATTTCCTGATTATCAATGTACAATTTTGGCACGTCATGTTTCTATGTTCTTGTTGTGGCAAAAAGCATTGGTGTCATCTGCAAACAGTATTAATGAAAGGTGCTGACAAACCTTGGGCAAATCATTCATATATATACTGAGCCAAAAAAGTTTAGCAACAGTGAAGTTTGGTTTGTTGTATTAAAACTATGCGTCCATTTATAACCAAATTTACAGGCATGTTTCGTCAATGTAATGTCTCACTGATCATGAAAAATGCAAATCATTTCTTGCATTTCTCGGCCACACGCTTACTGCATGTGAAAATGCATTTTTCATGCACTGGCCCACATTGGCGGGTAGCGAAGGCAAAAATTCACCATATTGCAAAAGCAGATAACGAACGTTAACAGAAAACGCTTAAAAGTTTACCCTACTGAACATGGGCCGCCGCCCAGGGCTACCCGAAAATCAGCGCCATGAAGCAATGACTCGCTGCTGGGCAGAGCGTTCGTGCGGTTGCTCGACATTTTAATGTTCACGCCTCAACCATTTCCCGTCGCCGTCAACGTGAGCAGGAAACTGGACATGTTAATGACCGACCACGATCTGGCAGACCGAGAGCAACACCACCACGAGAAGACCGCTACTTAGTGATGTCATCACGACGTCACAGGTTTGAGACTGCGCCGTGGCTGTCCCGTAATTTGCACACCGCTACCAGCACTACAGTGCATGCACAAACTGTGCGAAACAGACTCCATGATGCTGGACTGCATGCCCGTCGTCCACTTGTTGCTGTTCCGCTTACAGAGCATCACATCGAGAATCGGTTTGCATGGGAAAGAACTTATCAGCGCTGGCGTGTTCAACACTGGAGCCACATTTTGTTCAGTGATGAGTCGAGGTTTTGTGTGGATGTGGCGGATGGTAGGCAATGGGTTTGACGACGTTTAGGAGAACGGTATGATGCAGCCAACATCATTCAGCACGACAGATTCAGTGGCGGCAGTGTCATGGTGTGGGCTGGAATCCATGAAAATGACAAAACAGATCTTATTGTGATTCGCGGAAATTTAACGGCTCAACGTTACTGTGAAGAAGTTGTTGCCCCTGTTGTCATCCCTTTTATGCAGCATCATGCAGACTATGTTCCAGCAAGACGACGCCCGTCCTCATTCAGCTAGGGTCACCAGTGACTTCCTTGAGGCTAACAACGTTCCGGTGTTGGACTGGCCAGCGCGATCACTGGACCTGTCTCCTATCGAACACGTGTGGGACATTCTTGGCCGTATGGTGCGTGAGAACCATCCACATCTTCACAACGTGCGGGAGCTGGTAGCTGCACTGCTCCAGGAATGGGATGCGATTCCTCTTCGTGACATCAGGTGCTTAATTCGAAGCATGAGAAAGCGATGTACGGCGGTGGTTAATGCGCGCGGAGGTCACAACCGATATTGACAGCTCAGTGTCATTATTTAAATTGGACCCTTCCGTTGAATGATGCCGTGTTAAAGGCGCGATGCTAGCATTACAGTAACAAGAGACTGTTGTTCAAATTGGAAAATGACCTATCAATTAAATAATATATTTGAATCAATTTATTGTTTTTATTAAATAACATTTATACAGTAATATTCTCAGTGTTGCTAAACTTTTTTGGTTCAGTATATTAAAAACAGGAGAGGTCCAAGTATTGATCCCTGCGGGGACACCACAAGGTTTTCATTGCTAGAGCAAGCTCCATTGTATTGTACGCACTGTATTCTGTTTGATAAATAACTTGTTATCCAATTTAGGGCAGTTCCTCTCACCCCATAAGTTTTTTTATTAGAATCTTATGATCAATTGTGTCAAAAGCCTTAGAAAGATCAAGAAATATGCCAAGAATATGTTCTTTGTTTTCTAGAGAATTTGTTATTTTGTTCCAACATATCTATCAGAGCCAGCATTGTGGAGTAATTTTGTCTAAAACCATATTGCGCTTTATAGAGAATAGAATATTTATCTAAGAAATTTATCAGTCTATTGTAGAAGTCTTTCTAGAAGTTTAGAAAATAGTGGAAGCACTGAGACGGGCCAGTAATTAGTGAAGTCAGAAGAGTCCTTGGCTTTATATATTGGTGTCACCCGTGCTACTTTTAGTCGAGATGGGAATATACCCTGCACCAGTGATGACATAAGCTCTTCTATTGCTTGAACAAGCGAGCTAAAATGACTAGTGCAAACACGGAATCCAATATGGCTGCCGGACAGTCATTTTAGCTCGCTTGTTCAAGCAACAGAATACTTATGTCATCACTGTCAAAATTGGTCCAGGTTATTTTAAACTACCCATTTGGTCCAAACACGGAATCCAAATATGGCTGCTGGACAAGTGGGTAGTTGAAATTAACCTGGACCAGTTTTGACAGTGATCCTCCCATTGAATCCACAACAAATTTTCAAAGATTAGAATACACACTGGGATTCATTTCTATCTATGATCAACCCATTTCTAGCTACGCTATGCCCACTCTGTACACGTTTGAATAGATTTTATCACTGAATCATGAATTCAGAGAATCTGTTTCAAGGTAACTATACAGGTAAGTACTATTCTGGTAAGTTGTTGAATACTTTGTGACGAGACTTCATGGGAAGGTTGGCTATGGTAGTAGGAGCATGCAGGTTAATTTGTGGGTCAGTCAGTTCATCCAGCCATCAGTCCATCAACCTACCTTTCTGACCGTGTGCTTACTTTTGCTTGGAGTATGGTGACGAAGCTTCATGGGAAGGTTGTCTATGGTAGTCATGCTACGGTTAGCCATGGTAGTAGGGAAATGTACATTATTTTGTGAGTCAGCCAGTGTCAGAGTACCTGTCAGAAAGTGACATTTTGATTGATATCAGATACTTGAGTGACAAATCGGATCAGTGTATTTCTGTGACTGGATCAGTTAAATGGACATTTCTCAAGACCAGAAACAATTTTTGGCCGATTGGGTGTTTTAAACGGTGAAATAACAAAGGACAATAATAGTTTATAAATAGTCAATATTGTATTAGTTTATTAGTATATTTACATTATATAAAATAAAATCAAGGGCTAGATGTGTACAGCTTATGTTTCGAAGACCCTATATTTATAATATGCCAAAGTAAAACAAGGTGAATCATAAAACTGGTGGACGCTTGATCATAACTTCTCTTCATTTTATGCAAATGTAGTTTTATGACAAGTGTCATACAGGCAAGCTAGAGAGTAGGTCACACTGACCTACTTTTCATACACAAAACGCCTTCAATGTATAATGCATCAAGTTTAGTTCCCCTATAACCAAAACTCTTGAAACTACATTATGTGAACCATGAAAAGCAGGTCAAATGTATGCCACTGGAAAAATGTGATAAGCCACAATGCTAAAGTATACCTGACGCTTGTCTTTGGTTGGAGGACACGTCAGATGCCTGACTAATGTAGGGCCCTACCACTGACAAGTGTCAGCATTTGAAGGGTAAATGGCTTGTGTGTGCCATTGTTTAGCACATGTGTGTGCAATATACACAGTGAGCACCTTTTGGTATAAACAGGGAATTAGTGATCAATAGGGATAAGTGGCTCTTACAATAAATAGTATGGTGGTCCCTAAATCTGACGTCATAAGTGTACAGGATATATAATCTCCACACCATGGAGTCTCTAGGCACCAGCCATATTCAAGTCCGGTGAACATATGTGGAAAAAGTCTTGAAGCTATGGCGCAGACCAACTTGTAGATTGTAGGGGACGAACAGAAAGACAATGGAAAGCGGTGACTATATGCTTGGACCTTGGGGTTCCTGGAACTGTAATAAAAGTTGGGTGCCTCATAATGGTCATCATATTAAAATAACAAATTACTTTTTAAGTGTTGCATTTGTAAAGCGACATTACTACCTGCACCGTCGGCATATTTGACATCTTTGCTAAGAGGAGCGTGACATCAAATATGCTGACATGGCAGGTAGTAATGTTGCCTTATAAATGCAATACTTTTCCTCCAAATCATATGATGCAGATGGCTGCTGATTGGCAATTGTGTTGCTAGGAGACATTGACGGTTCAGCAATAACAATTCCGCCAGGGGAATTCGTCTTACATCGTTATGAATTGACAATGCTGGGACTAATATCGGCCTGTTGCCATTTTAACAAGAGGCCCAAGGGTCTGTGGCGCTCACCTGGACCATTAGCATTTAAACCATTTAGATTTAAAGACATGATGGATAATTTTAAGAAAATCCAAGATGGCCACCAAATGAATTGACCAATTAAAATTCTGTATATATGGTCTGAAGCCTACCCACCTAACAGTCTTTCCAGCTGAGTTTGATTGAAATCTGCCAAGCGGGTAATACGGTGTAGGCTTTTAACTGATTTACCAAAACTTTTGGAAAATCCAAGATGGTCACTAAAAGATTTACCAATCAAAATTCTGCATACAAGATCTGAAGCATGCCCCCATAGGGTCCTTCCATCCAAATCTGGTTGAAATCGGCCAAGTAGTTAATGAGGAGTAGTGTTTTAAACGATATCCGGTAAATTTTCATAAACTTCAAGATTACAAATTTCTTTTTTACCAAAGTTCTGTATATACAAGTACCAAAAACCTACACCCATAGGGTCGTTCCAGCCAAACGAGGTTGAAATCCACCAAGATGTTAATGAGGAGTAGCGTTTTAACAATTTCTGGTAATTGATCAATCAAAATTCTGAATATAAATTCTAGAACTTACCACCATAGAATGCATCTAGTAAAATTTGCTTGAAATATGTCAAGCAGCTGAGGAGTAGCATTTTAAATAAAATCTCAGATTTTGTCCCTAAAAATTTATCAATCAAAATTCTGAATAGAAGTTCTAGAACCACCATAGAATCCATCTAGCCAAATTTGGTTGAAATATATCAAGTAGCTAAGGAGGGCTCTGAAGAAATTGTCTGGAGGGTACCAGCATAGGATCATTCCAGCCAAATTTGGGTGAAATTGTTCACACCGTTAAGGAGAAGCAATTTGACGGACAGACGTATGACGGATGGATGACAGATGGCTGCCACGACATACGCTAACAATTCTCGTACAAACATGCTGTCACTAGCAACATGCTGTAGATGTCTCTGTTGAGTATCTATCCATCTTCAGCAAGTAGATACTTTATAGAGACATTTACAGCCCACACATAAACAAAATCACACGATAAACCCACAGACAGCAATTTGAATGGGTGCCATGACAGACGGATGGAATGACTGCGCCACAAAATAGCCTGCATTTCCTTACTACCCTACCTAACCTTCCCGTGTTCAAGTTTCATCATGATACTCCAAGCAAAAGTAGTTATCTACGAAAAACCTGCATGGAATGATGGATACACGGTCAGAAAGACAGATGGATGGAATAACTGACTGAACAACAACATTTACATGGATGGACAGTCCGAAAGACAGATGGATGGACAGACGGATGGCCTGACTGACTAAGCCAGAAAATAACCTGCATTTCGCTACTCTCATTACCAACCTTCCCATACAGTTTTGTCACGATAGTCCGAAGAAAAGTAAAGTTATTGAACGAAAACCCAAAATTTGCAGGGACGGATGGACACATGGTAAAAAAGACAGTGGATAGCCGGATGGACTGACTGACACACAAATTAACCTGCAGTTCCCTACTACCATACTCAACATTCCCCTGCATGATAAGTACAGTTATCGAATACAAAACTGTTTGTGATGAACGGATGCATGCGCAGACAGAAGCGAAAACATAATTCCCTGCTTTTCCTGATTAGAGTCAAGTTCCCACTCCAATGTGCTGTTATAAGCATCACTACTTCGGTGTTTCCATACAGCTGATGTTGAATATTACATGAGTTGAGTGGCCATGGCTTCATGATTTCCACCTCTCTTTCTCTGTACAGCTGGTAACACGCATGTAGCAATCAGGAAATGATGGTCAATGAACCCGTGTAATACACACAAGTATCTGTATGGAAGGTGTGAACCAATGTACTACTCACCAGTATCTGTATGGAAGGTGTGAACCAATGTACTACTCACCATTATCTGTATGGAAGGTGTGAACCAATGTAATACTCACCAGTATCTGTATGGAAGGTGTGAACCAATGTAATTATCACCAACATCTGTATGGAAGGTGTGAAATAGTGATGCTTATAAGAGCACATTTCATTGTGAACACGACTCTAATCAGGTTATCCAGTTAACTGCAATAGAGAGCCATTTCCAGATAGGCCCGCCCATTTTTAGCTAAGCTCCACCCACTTCCTGTGTATAAGATTCAAGTTCAAGTTTATTTACACCCAGGGCACCATATTCAATCTATATACTTTGAATCCTTAATTCCCACATTCCAGGTAACTATACAGAGAACTATACATAACTGAGCCAGTCATTCCAGTGATACATTTTTTTAAATAGTCTTCTCTTGGTCTGCAAATAGACATTTTCTGAGAAAATTTAAATTTTCTTGAATGAATTCGAGGGTCAAAGGGTTACATAGTAAGGCCATATGTTTCTGACACTTGACACACTTTCCAGTAATCGTGACAGAGCTAGATACGTCACTATGTATTGTAACACCAGTCTACATGTCATGTAATGAGTGACAGAGCTAGATACGTCACTATGTATTGTAACACCAGTCTACATGTCATGTAATGAGTGACAGAGCTAGATACGTCACTATGTATTGTAACGCCACTCTACATGTCATGTAATGAGTGACAAATTGGATCTCGCCATTAACTATATGTGTAGTCCGAAAATTGCTCGTTCCACTGGCAAATCGTAATTTATAGTTTGCAAGTATATGAATGTTTCGCTGGTTATAATCATATTCAATACTATGACCACATTAGTTGACCAGTCCTTCCAGATGCCTGTGACAGCTCCATCCATACTGCTGTAGCCACGTATGTCCTATAGTCATATTGAATTATGGTCTGTATCACTGAGCCCGATTCCTGGGTCCAATCTGTATGGGCTGTGGCTGACATCTAGTAGCTCAACGCACAGAATACAATGGATCCTTTATATTGTATCGTGTTACAGTCTTCTTCATCACAATTGTCTTCAACATTCAAGATGTCTCATCACTGTTACACACGCTCAATTTGAATCTGGAACTTACCTGAAAGAAAAATATCTGCATAAATATACTTTAAGGGTGAAAATAATTACTGATATCTGAATGGTGAAGCCGGCAAGACTGTGGCCTTGTGAAATGTTCATTTGCCGACCAAGAGGACCTTTCTTTCAATTTTACCACCGCAATGACCGGCTCACGAATATTAAGATTTTCTTGACTATTGAAATAACCTGTTCAATTCCTGAAAGTTTATTATCTGTATATTTCATATATACTGTTACATGTTCTGTTGTTTAAACTTTTAATAGTCAAAATTGGTGGAGGAAGCTTAAATTTATGCTTAGTAAATGTGCAGTTCTGGGACAAGACTAATTTTGAAAATTTTTTCTTGGAATAACTGGCTCATTCTAGTAATTTTTCAAAAATAGTGCTGCAAATGGATATCATCAAAAGCATTGTAGAGGCTGGCTTGACCATTGTAGAGGCTGGCTTGACCATTGTAGAGGCTGGTAGTGGCCGGCTTGGTAGAGACACAAGGGGCCCGAATAGCTCACCTGCAACATCAGTACTTGAACAAGGACAATAAGAAATATAAGGGTTTGAACATCTGGAATGTTCCGAATGTGAAAATTTTGAAAGGAAACATGCACATTTAGGTCAGAAATGAAAAAATTTTGGTCAAAATGCACAACCTTTATGATTACCACTGACACCACAAACCATTCAGATCGAAAAGTATAAAATTCATATTCAGTAATCCTCAAAACAGAATATTATATATATATATATATATATATATATATATATATATATATATATATATATATATAAATATATATATATATATAAATATATATATATATATATATATATATATATATATATATATATATATATATATATATATATATATATATATATATACATGTATATATATATATTGTCATTTTAACTGTCACAATCCATTACATAACAATAGCTCAATTTGGATTTAGATCTGATTTTGTACGACAGTGACATCAATGGCATTTGCCGTCACCAGTGACGACATCACAGCAACAATATTAGTGGTACATACAATACATGGTTTCATGTCATGTTCCTTGTCAATTATCATTAGCCAGTGAGTCTTTAGCTCAGACAGGTTCTTCTTGGCTCTCAGTACTGTCTCCTTCAGATCAGTAGTAACACGTTAAGCACATTTGTTCAGTGGCATCCTCTGTCGGCTTTGTAAGCATTAACAAATATTTCTCTAAGTCCTGTGCAGGCATTTCTTGTGGCATTAGCAGAACATGGCCAAAGATAGAACACCTTTGTTATGCCATTTTCACTGGCAGTGGGACCGTATTGCACATGGTGCATAGCACATCATTGGAGATTATGCTGTCCAGCCAGTGATGTTGGGAGATGTTTGTGGTGGCAGACGTCAAGCTTATCAAGAGCTGCCCTGAGTTTCTCATGATACACACATGTGATTAAAATATAATGAATGCAATACCAATGGATCTTTCTAGTTTTAGCTATGCCCCGCCCATTACTAGCTAAGCTCCACCCACACCTCGCTCGTGTTGGGATCACTCGATCCCTGACTATCAATTTCCAGAAAACTATACAGGCAAGCTGTTAAATATTTTGAAACTAATTTAACTGGGTGTTGGTGCTGCCTATGGCAGCAACAGCGTCTAGTCAGATTAGTTTCAAAATATTAAACAATGTTTATTAAATGGTAAAGACATACAATTTGTACAATGTGGTGGACTATTAAGCGCTAAGGATGGACTATTTTCAATCATTCATGATGTCATGATTATGACATCATCCTACACATCACGTAGTTGATTATGACATAATAAGATGGATGGATAAACTTGAAAGGTCCATTAACAGAGTTCTGGCCAATCAGAATGTCTGGTGGTTAGTCACAGACATAGCAAGGCATCTGATACAAGCAGTGACTCTCATCATGACTCTTGAAAGTATATACCCCCAAAATACAGCTTGGGACCCTAAAAGTAGTGGCAGTGGGTCATATTGGAATCTTATAATCTTAGTACTAGACAGTACCATAGAGCCAATTGTACCCGCTAATATTAGCATGGATGAAAAGAACTGCCTACACCCTCGCCCCTCCCATATTTTAACGTGGCGCCGCCAGATTTCAGCTTGAGACCCCAGATTTTGGAGTGTGGTGTCCCCGGAACAATCAAGGTTTAGATGCGATGTGAAACACTGGATACAAGTAGACTTACAAGCAGGCATAGCTGTGACCTCTGCTGTTACTATACAATGTGTCCCGAGACTTGATAGAGCGCCTCGCACCACACCACATGGAAATGCCAACAGCTGAAAATAAATAAACAAACATCAGTTTAAAACAGCAACAGCACAAGATGTGCTGATCAGTCTGCACAAGAGGTGCTGATCAGTCTGCACAAGATGTGCTGATCAGTCTGTACAAGAGGTGCTGATCAGTCTGCACAAGATGTGCTGATCAGTCTGTACAAGAGGTGCTGATCAGTCTGCACAAGAGGTGCTGATCAGTCTGCACAAGAGGTGCTGATCAGTCTGCACAAGAGGTGCTGATCAGTCTGCACAAGAGGTGCTGATCAGTCTGCACTGATCAGTCTGCACAAGATGTGCTGATCAGTCTGTACAAGAGGTGCTGATCAGTCTGCACAAGAGGTGCTGATCAGTCTGCACAAGAGGTGCTGACCAGTCTGTACAAGAGCTGCTGATCAGTCTGCACAAGGTGCTGATCAGTCTGCACAAGAGGTGCTGATCAGGCTGCACAAGAGGTGCTGATCAGGCTGCACAAGAGGTGCTGATCAGTCTGCACAAGAGGTGCATATCGGTCTGCACAAGAGGTGCAGATCAGTCTGCATAAGAGGTGCTGATCAATCTGCAGAGGTGCTGATCAGTCTGCACAAATGTGCCAAATGATAGTGGGTGATAAGTGTGACATTATTTTGAATGTTTGTTTGCTTAATGACCAAGGCATCCAAAACTGGCCACTGCCATTGTCTTGACAAATATCAATGGATGAATCCAGTTTTAGCTAGGTCCTGCCCATCTCTAGCTAAGCTCCACCCACGCTTTATCCATTTTGGACTGTAGGAGCAGATTTTTGGGAATGGAGAAACCTATGTACATATCTATGGATTGATGGGATGGACCGATCAAAAACATATTAACATTAGGCACATCTTTGGATGACAATCATCCTGTCAAGTTTAATTCAATTCTCTCTCAATTTGTAGGTGTTGCAGCAACAAGATTTTTGGGACGTATGGACGGGGTGAAAACGAGGGAGGGGGTGGGGTGGGGTGGGGTGGAGGGTGTGTGTGTGTGTGTTATAATTACCATCTGATGAAAAATGGAGCTCATGAAAGACAGGATGAAGAAATCAGAATTGACCGTGATTACATACTATAACACAAATAAGTATTCTGCATTCATAAAATACACAATGTATGCAGCTATAGCTCTAAATGGCTGATTGTTTGTTGACTCACTTGTGGTGCAGTCTCCATATATTGTTTGCCAGCAGAGATCTGTGTCAGGAAGCGGAAATGATTGTCCTGCAGTACATAGATACCCTAAAATATAACAAAGAACAACTTGTAAACAAGATAGCTTGTCATCACTTATCACTTCAGTAGAGATAATGCGAATCAGGATCAGGATTTTCCAGATTTGGGGGGGGGGGGATCACACACCCAAGTTGTAGCACACCCTTTCTTGTGTTAAATTGGACCAGTACTATCCGAGATATTCATAGATCCATAATTTGTACTGATCTGGATCCAGGTTCTTTTATCCGGATCACGGCCAACGTCTGGCAATCCTCTTGCACAGCAATTTCCTTCATTGTGTTCGAATTTGAGCCAAATCAGATTAGCAGTTTTTTTAGACATGGCCCTGGACAAACATGCACGCACACACACACACAGACCTGACTGCAACACAATATTGCCCTTACAGGGCGAGGCTAAAAACAGAAACATGTTAGTATAATTTTGAACATGATGTAAGAAATGTTCTGGTGAATATTTTGAGCATAATTGGATTGGAAGACATTGCTGCCTTAGGCAACAATGTCTTCCAATATAATTGTTCAGGACGTTTTATTTTGTTTTGAAAAAATGCTAAGTTATTTCTGAGCTGTACTGAATTTAAACCAGAAATGTGGTTGCAACCATGACGCTCACTCAAATTTATGACTGCAATAAACATATATAGAGCGTTTATCAATACACTTATCAATGACCAAGACCTTTGACTTTACGACTCCGAAGTAATTGTTTCATCCCCTCTCATTAGCAAGTGTCCAAGTTTGGGTGCAGCATGATTAACACAGCATGAGATATGAACTGCTAAGATCAGGTAAAAGCAAAATGTTATTGTTGGTAAAACCCTTAAGTTGTGTCATTATCACACTGACCTTGACCTTTAGATGCCAAGGTAATTATGTCATGCCATCTCATTATAAGGAAGAATGTGGATGAATGTGGGTCCTGTATGCTTGACCAAACATGAGATATAAACTGCTAAACTGAGCTAAACACAAAACATCACTGTTGAAAAAACCAAAACCCACAAGGACATTGTGTCACGCTCTCTCATTATAAGGATTATAAGGAGGAAGCATGTGTTGAAGTTTGTGTCCAGTATGATTAACCAAACATGAGATATGAACTACTAAGTTGAGCTAAACATAAAATCTTAATGCTGAAGAAACCCGGTCGTTTACGAACATCACAATAATATTGACCGTTGACCTTTTAACCCAAAGGTCTGTGTTTTGTGCCCTCTCCTTATAAGGAAGTATGCGTACCAGTTTGCATCCAAGAAGATTAAGCAAACATTAGATAGAACTGCTAAGTTGAGCCAAACACAAAATATTAATGTTGAAAAAAAATCCAACAATAAACTTGACCCTTTTTAACCCACCATCATTGTATGATGCCCTTCAATTATAACGAAGTATCTGTCCAAACTTAACCCAACAGGAGATATGAACTTCTAAGTTGAGCCAAACACAAAATGTTAATGTTGAAAAAAACAAGGTTTTTACTAGGGTTGCACGATTATTCACTTTTCATAATCGCGATCATTTAAGAAAAATAATCGCGATCATACGATTAATCATGAACTATATTAACTACGTCAATGCTGCTTAGAGGACGTTATTATGCTACTGCAGATTGTAAGATTATGGGTTAGGCACATGGGTATACATACATGGGCAGAATAAGCCAGTTGCTGATTGCAAACAAAGGAATGTATCAAGATTTTTCTAGACGGAAAACGGAAGGTAACGTATTTCATTTAATTGTAGCCTATGCTCTAATAGAAGTCCACCGCCTAACTTTGACATATGAGCTCCAATGATTTCTTAGCAGTTTCAAAACGGCAAAACTTTGTATTAGAAGCCCACCCCTAACTCAGCAGATAATTTGTAAGAATAGCGTGTATACTAATAACAATCGTGTCACAGGGTGTGTCTACTTAAGACAGATCTCTGCCCTGATACATTTCCGGCCCCTCTAGAAGTCAATACACGCCTCGGATTTGTAAATCTCGACCACCTATTAGATTAATACTAATAGTGGGCCACGTATGTTCAAGATATAATAAAGTTTATTCCACACTTTTGTAGTTAAAATGCGCTTAAAACAGTCTTGGCGTGATTAAATAGCTTCCTTATAAATATATTGTAAGACCAAATTTATGTACCAAACAAGTAAGGGAGAAAATGTGCATCAATTTTGTAACGCCGATCAACAGTAAATGATCCAAATTGAATTATCACGAACGACAATATAGCAGGCTTCTTAAGTTGGCGAGGCAGTGGATCTTTTGCGATGGGAGGCGGCGTGTTCTCGCGAGATATTATACGCTAACGGGAGTTTATCAAACTGGTATCTGTTATTCAGATCAGTATAATACGCAGTTCCTATCGCTCAATGATAATATATAGAAATTCCCGAGTTCCGAGTCTAGAAAATTTATATCCGAGTACTCGCTCTAAAATAAACTTCAATTGGAGGCGAATCACGTGATTTGTATTTTATTCGTGACGCCATTTTATATCAAATTGTGGATTAATTTTGATGTAATAAACGACCTTTATTAAAGGATACGCAATATTTAGGCGCTCAAATCAAATAATTTCACTTCCCCGGGGATGTTTTGAGGTATGCATTAAACATAGGCGTAGGTGGTGAGAATTTTTACGTGAGAAAATGCGTTGAATTTCCGTGGTATCAGTTCTAGAACATTTTTGGGAAAACCGTTAGCGCATAATTATTCAGAGAATGGGGAACGCGGGATAAGCGTGTGTGATTACAACAACAATGACAAATAGCGACCAAGTGAACAATCTTTATTCATCTAAAACTAATCCTGAGTCAATACAAACAAATCAGTTATTTATTTATTTAATCATTCACACATTCGGCTGATAGCCGGATGTTTGTGTCCATGCTTGGTAACGCGAGCAGAGTTTCACAAGCGTAAAAGTGTCTTGTCAAAAATTTCAACATGACGATTATACGATTATTTCATTTTATAATCGTCCACGATCATTTTGAATTATATAATCGCGATTAATCGAATAATCGAAAAATCGTGCAACCCTAGTTTTTACCAGTCACAATAACCTTGACCGTTGCCCTTTTGAACGCAACCTCATTGTGTGATGCCATCATACGATGCGCTCCAATTACAACTTAGTATGTGTCCAAGGTTCGGTCCAGTATACTTAACCAAAGGTAAGATATGAACTGCTAAGTTGAGCCAAATGCAAAATGTTAATATTGAAAGTGTTTACTGATGTCACAGTGACCTTACCCTTTGGCCTCAAAGTAATTATGTGACACCCTCTCATTATATGGAAGCAAGTGTAAGTTTGGGTCCAGTATGATTAACCAAAGTTGCGATAAAAACTTCTAAATCGAGCCAAATGGAAAATGCTCATGTTGTTCCAAAGTTTTAACCATGGTTACAGTGACCTTGAACTTTTGACCAAGGTCATTGCGTGATGCTGTGTCATTATAATGAAGCAAATTTGGTTAAAACTGGTTCAGTGGTTTTCGAGATGACACGTTAAATTTCCCATTGCCGTTATTAAGTTATTATGGGAGTTATTGGCGAGAGAACAGTCCAAGATGGCTGCCAACCTAGTTAGCAGACAGTTTCGAGTCACAAATTTGAAATCAGCATACCCAAAAAGCTATATAAAACTAATTTCAGCTTCAAAATTTATCAAATGGAAAAAATCAATATGGCCGGCAAACATGCTACATTTTGATTGGCCCAGCGCAGCCATGTTTTTTGACGCATCAACTTTCCGTGAGCAAACTTTAATGTCCCTTAACTCCTAATCTTATTGCCCATATTTCGTCCCAATCCCTTCAGCGGTTTTGGCGAAATCATTTTCGCGAAAACTGGGTCATTCAAAATGGTTGTTGAAACATTTGGCTAATCAATTCCCTTGAACAAGCTTTGTTGAGCTGTAGCCCTAGATGATGTTTCATGAGTTTGGAATTGATCCAGCAAGTGGTTTCGGAGAATATTTTTAGACGTTTACAAAAATTGGCCAAAATGCAAGATGGCCGCCAGCCACATTAATCAATTGGCTTCGGATAAACAAACTTTGATCCCGTGGCCCAAGGATGATTGCTGCCAAATTTGATTGAAATCCAACTAGGTGCTTCTCGAGAAAAGAGTTTGAATTTCCAATTCTTATTATGGGAGTTTTTGGTGGGAACCAATCCAAGATGGCCAAGAAACCATTTATCCGTCAGTCTTGAAAGTGGCAAATTTGAAATCAGCATACCAAAAAACATATACAAAACCAAGTTCAGCTTCAAAATTGCATTTGTTCAATCAAGTTCTATGGAACAAATTTGGTTTAAATCTTGTATGTACCTAGAACTTTACCTGGTTATTTGTTCGCAAGTTGTCTATCTGTTTCTTGTATATAGCTGTCCAGAAATCTTTACAAATAAACTTCATTGTTTCTAATTCATCTTTGAATCGGGCCGACTCCCGCGTGAACCTGTCAATAAAGCATGTTTTAAAATCTACAATGACGTCTTTATTTCGACCTCATTAGATTTATGTGTAAGTGTTTTATGTTTTTAGCGAAACCCTTGAACATGACTACAAACAAGTGTGATGCGACTTAGTGTACGAAAAGTCAAAATGCTGACTGACCAACAGACAGATCTATGGTAGTTGTGAGTCACAAGTAAGCCATTTCTCATTATCACTTCCTTATTAGATACAATGAATATACTTGTTCTGTCTCCCTCCCCGGAGCATTACAATGAATATACCACTTGTTCTGTCTCCCTCCCTCCTCGGGGCTTATTATTCTATAAGAACAGACCAACAAAGCAACTTATACTAGTTGCCACCTCGTGGATACTTGTAGCTGTTCATCAGCCACACTTGTTAAGAAGATATCTGAAGGTGAAAGTGTAACAGGAGTAATGTTTGCATAATTATATACATCTGGAGTAACTTTTCGGAAGCGAGCAATAATTTTCTCAGCTATCATTGTAGACAAAATGAGTCATTGACCGTGAAATACAAAAGACATGGCATCTAGGCATTGACTGGAATAACAAATTAGAAACTGGAACATTTTGACCAACCATAGTTTAATATTGAGCAATATTGAGAGAAAATTGGAAGTTATAGTGTTGCTGGGTCGGAGGCCTAAGGTCGGTTGACATAAAGAGTCATATATGGACACATGGAGTGGATCAGAATCCTACATTTGGAACAATTTGGTTGAGTCATATGACTACAGAAACAGCTGGTTCAGTCATATGATTACAGAAACAGCTGGTTCAGTCATATGACTACAGAAATAGCTGGTTGAGTCATATGACTACAGAAACAGCTGGTTGAGTCATATGATTACAGAAACAGCTGGTTGAGTCATATGATTACAGAAACAGCTGGTTGAGTCATATGACTACAAAAACAGCTGGTTCAGTCATATGGCTACAGAAACAGCTGGTTGAGTCATATGATTACAGAAACAGCTGGTTCAGTCATATGGCGCAGATGAGCTTATGATTACAGAAACAGCCGGTTCAGTCATATGGCGCAGCTGGGCATATGACTACAGAAACAGCTGGTTCAGTCATATGGCACAGATGGGCCTATGATTACAGAAACAGCTTGTTCAGTCATATGGCGCAGATGGGCATATGATTACAGAAACAGCTTGTTCAGTCATATGGCGCAGATGGGCATATGATTACACAAACAGCTTGTTCAGTCATATGGCGCAGCTGGGCTTATGATTACAGAAACAGCTGGTTCAGTCATATGGTGCAGATGGGCATATGATTACACAAACAGCTTGTTCAGTCATATGGCGCAGATGGGCATATGATTACAGGAACAGCTGGTTCAGTCATATGGCGCAGATGGGCATATGATTACAGAAACAGCTGGTTCAGTCATATGGCGCAGATGGGCATATGATTACAGAAACAGCTGGTTCAGTCATATGGCGCAGCTGGGCTTATGATTACAGAAACAGCTGGTTCAGTCATATGGCGCAGTTGGGCTTATGATTACAGAAACAGCTTGTTCAGTCATATGGCGCAGATGGGCATATGATTACAGAAACAGCTTGTTCAGTCATATGGCGCAGATGGGCATATGATTACAGAAACAGCTGGTTCAGTCATATGGCGCAGATGGGCATATGATTACAGAAACAGTTTGTTCAGTCATATGGCGCAGATGGGCATATGATTACAGAAACAGCTGGTTCAGTCATATGGCGCAGATGGGCATATGATTACAGAAACAGCTGGTTCAGTCATATGGCGCAGATGGGCATATGATTACAGAAACAGCTGGTTCAGGCATATGGCGCAGATGGGCTTATGATTACAGAAACAGTTTGTTCAGTCATATGGCGCAGATGGGCATATGATTACAGAAACAGCTTGTTCAGTCATATGGCGCAGATGGGCATATGATTACAGAAACAGCTTGTTCAGTCATATGGCGCAGATGGGCATATGATTACAGAAACAGCTGGTTCAGTCATATGGCGCAGATGGGCATATGATTACAGAAACAGCTGGTTCAGTCATATGGCGCAGATGGGCATATGATTACAGACACAGCTGGTTCAGTCATATGGCGCAGATGGGCATATGATTACAGAAACAGCTGGTTCAGGCATATGGCGCAGATGGGCTTATGATTACAGAAACAGCTTGTTCAGTCATATGGCGCAGATGGGCATATGATTACAGAAACAGCTGGTTCAGTCATATGGCGCAGATGGGCATATGATTACAGACACAGCTGGTTCAGTCATATGGCGCAGATGGGCATATGATTACAGAAACAGCTGGTTCAGGCATATGGCGCAGATGGGCTTATGATTACAGAAACAGCTTGTTCAGTCATATGGCGCAGATGGGCATATGATTACAGAAACAGCTGGTTCAGTCATATGGCGCAGATGGGCTTATGATTACAGAAACAGCTTGTTCAGTCATATGGCGCAGCTGGGCTTATGATTACAGAAACAGCTTGTTCAGTCATATGGCGCAGCTGGGCTTATAATTACAGAAACAGCTGGTTCAGTCATATGGCGCAGATGGGCATATGATTACAGAAACAGCTGGTTCAATCATATAGCGCAGATGGGCATATGATTACAGAAACAGCTTGTTCAGTCATATGGCGCAGATGGGCATATGATTACAGAAACAGCTTGTTCAGTCATATGGCGCAGATGGGCATATGATTACAGAAACAGCTTGTTCAGTCATATGGCGCAGCTGGGCTTATGATTACAGAAACAGCTTGTTCAGTCATATGGCGCAGATGGGCATATGATTACAGAAACAGCTGGTTCAGTCATATGGCGCAGATGGGCATATGATTACAGAAACAGCTGGTTCAATCATATGGCGCAGATGGGCATATGATTACAGAAACAGCTGGTTCAGTCATATGGCGCAGATGGGCATATGATTACAGAAACAGCTGGTTCAATCATATGGCGCAGATGGGCATATGATTACAGAAACAGCTGGTTCAGTCATATGGCGCAGATGGGCATATGATTACAGAAACAGCTGGTTCAATCATATGGCGCAGATGGGCTATGTAGAAACTGAATCCAACTAACCACATTAAACCTTTAAAGGACAAATTTGCTAAAAAAAATCTAAATATTTACTAGTTGAATATCCAGACTACTTTTTTAAATCTACCACTGGAATGACTGGCACAAATATCAATGAGCCAGTCATTTCAGTGGTAAATCTAAAAAATAATCTCTTGGCATGCAAATGGACATTTCTCAAGATGAGTGCAGAGGCCACTCATGAAAGAGTTAGTCAGAGTGTGTTGAAAGGAATCATTTAATCATTGCGTTGCTCTAGTTTATTATAAGTGTCTATGTATTTGGTAGGTTTACAATCATCATAGGCATGATTCATGCTTAATACAAACAATACTCTATTCTTACGTCGCTCTGTCAAGCTGGAATGTAAATAATTTCAATAAACCCCATGTAATGTCTCGAAGCAATGGGTTAGATGAAACATAGCTGTTTGTAAATATATATATATATATATATATACAATTTTGTTTAGTAATTTGCGTAAATGCGTTATAGAATGGAAATTTTTGTTAAAAATGTTCTATCTAACTCCCGAGAGTCTCCATGACAAGCAACCATCTGATGCTATAATGAAATATAACAAGAGGCATAAGGGGCCTGTATTGCTACCTGCAATTATTGGCCACTGCACAAACGAACAAAACGAGATGACCACTGGAAAAATTTACCAATCTAATTTCTGTCAAGGTTTAGCCAAGTTTTAAAAAAATTGTTCCAATGGTTAATAACCATTCTTTTCCCAGAAATTTTCAGAAAATCCAAGATGGCCGCCAAACATGCTAAATTTTGATTGATCTACAGCGGCCATGTTTTTTAACATATGTACTTTCCATGGACAAACTTCTATGGCCCTTAGTCCCTAATCATATCTCTCAAATTTCAGCCTGATCTGTTTGGTGGTACTGGAGAATAAGTCGCTTTCAGGAAAACTAAGTTATCTAAGATGGCCGCTGATACCTTTGGCCAATCAAGTTCCCTTGAACAAACTTGGTTCAGCTGTTGCCCCATATGTTGTTGAATGAATGAATAAATTATGATTTGATCCCCCAAGTGGTTTTAGAGACTTTTAGACGTTTTGAAAAATCGGCCAATCTAAGATGCCCACTGACCAAATTGGCCGATCAACTTCCTTTGAAGAAATTTGGATCTCTATGGCCCATGAATGCTTCCTGCCAAATATAATTGAAATCGGGCTAACCGCTCTTGTGATTTTCCCATTGCTTTAGTATGGGATCTTTTGGCGGGAAAAAAGATCCACTGACAAACTGTTTATTGATGTATCACCTTTCCTTGAACAAACTTTAATAGGCCTTACTCCCTAATCATATCTGCAAAAGTTTTGGTTCAATCCGTTTAGCGGTTCTGGAGCAAAATCATATTTCATGAGTTTTGAATCGATCCCTAAAACGGTTTTGAAGATTTTTAAACACGTTTCTAAAGATCGGCCAAAATCCAAACCGCTGCCCAAATTGGCTGTTCGGCTTCCTTTGAACAAACTTAGCTCTAGGGATAATTCCTGCCAAATATACTTGAAATCGGCCAAGTGGTTTTCGAGAAGACATTTTAAATTTCCCATTGCTTTAGTTTGGGAGTTTTTGTCGGGAAAACGATCCACAATGGCTGCCAAACCATTTATCCGACAGTTTCAAAAGCAGCAAATTTTAAATCAGCATACCCGAAAACCTATATTTAAAACAAATTTTGGCATCAAAATCCATCAAATAAAAAAATCCAAAATGGCTGCCAAATGCACTACATTTTCATTGGTCCACCGCGGCCATGTTTTTTTGTATCAATTTCCCTTGAATAAACTTTAATGGCTGTTAGTTAGTCCCTAATTATATCTCCCAATATTTCTGATAAATTGGTCATAAATCTTAAGATTTTCACACAAAAAATATACAAATCAGAATTCTGAATAGATGTTCTGGGTCCTATATTTGGTTGAAATTGGTTAAAGGATAATGGACACGCGATTTGACGGATGGATGATGGACAGCTGCCATGGCATTAGCTGACTTGGCACTTCTGGCCAGGTGAGCTAATAATACTTGAACTTATGATGACTGGCAATAATCTGCCATTAAAAAACAATGACAGTGATTTCTTAAGAATCACGAACCATCATTATAGATGTCAGCGAGACCCTCCGTATAAAATATAAACACCTGATTTCTAGCAGGGTGATCCAGTACGTCGGCATACAGCATGCCAGGAAGCTTGTCCATTGTGAATCAGTGTGAATAACAAAACTTAAATCCACAAATAAGTTGCAAGAAAGTTGAAAATAATATAACAAGAAACACACGTGCTAGTCAGAATCAATTATTATCGCAAGTGACATGTCAGCCTGCGTAGTCGGGTCCCTGGATGAGCTGATCTGATTAACCTGCCTATTAGGGGCAGTTTTATGCTTTGTAATTCTGTGCACAATTGAGCCAGTAGGATATATATATATATATATATATATATATCACATATCAAGAGTACTCAGGTAGTAAGTATACTCTTGAACTGACATGCCATTTTTCATCAGTGTGTAATATATATATCAATAAAACATCAAATGTTACTTGTATTCAATGCAAATTTTGCTACTTAAATCGAGCTTAGTAAATCAGTGTTCAGACAAGAAGCGTTGCCCTGCTTATCACCCACTAGAACAAAGCATGACCAACTAGAACTATTAGTGCTTGTGAAGGACACTGGCGACTGCTGTATCATATTTATAAGCTGTAATAGATTTGAGTTTAGACCACTAATGATGGACAAGAAGCCAAATGAGCTATGGAAGCTCACAGTGGACAAGTCACAGTAGAGAAGCTTGAAGAAAACTACCTGTGAAAACAGTTATTCATCATCATAAATGGATTTCAAGTTGGATCAAATTCCAGCAGTACTAGTACACTAATTAAAGTCTTACCTCTCTAAGAGACTTTGACCCACACGAAATCCAAGTGCTTCTAGACGAGAAATGGCCACATCCTAAAAATACACAAAATAGAACACAAAATACAAGAAACAGAATTATAGAAATATTATCTTCTTTAGGAACCTTCCTACCCTGGTGTCATTCCTATAGCCTTAAGGTGCAAGAAAAATATCTTACAGTCAAAACAGAAAAAACCAGTAACAAGAGCTATTAGTAGATCTAGCGCATATCCCCTGGACCAGGTTCTGATTGGATACAGAGTATTTGTAGCACATCAAGAGTATAAATTGACATGTACATTAATGGATGGATTCATTTCTAACTATGCCACGCCCACTTTTTATGTGTGTTCAAATCAATTTGAAACTTGAATTCCCAGAATCTAAATTTCAAGGTAACTACATACATGTAAGTTGCTTAATATTTCGAAACTAATATGAATGACGACTCTTGGTGGCTATGGCAGCAATATCTCTCAGGTAAGTTTTAGTTTCAAAATATGCAACAGAATGTTTATTAAATTGTAGACTTATCAAAGATATACAAACCCTAGACCTGTGACAGACGTGTTGATTTTCATGATGGATCTATATGTCATTATGATTGTGACGTAGACAACTAATGAGATAATAAAAAAAACCACTGCACTGACATTCGGATTTCGATCCAACTGATCAGCATTAGAAAATCTTAAGAAGTTTTCATGACCAGTCAATACCTAACTAATGAGATAATGCCCCTTTCCAGTTTATACAGCCATTATGATGATGATTACTGGATTCTGCGGGTGTAGTAGTAGAAACATCCTACAGCTGCAATCAATTCTTCTTCGCTTTTTCCCGCTGTGTCTTGTTCTCAGCCAAAATCTTTAGCTTCCTCAAGTCCATTCTAAATTTCTTGATTTGACTGTGCCGAGTCCTGTTTTCATTGCACCTGGTCTGGTGTAGTACATCTAGGATCTTTGAACGTTTAATTGGGTCAAAGAATCGTGACATGTCAATGCCCATTTTGTGGGAATCCCAGTGCTTGGACATGACTATCCACACATGCATGCGTTGAGCCCATACATTGCCTGCATAGCTGTAACCACGTTTAAAGTTAGTTTGACGTGATCCGGCAAAGTCATCGATTTTGTCTCGGATGCAGCATGGAGTAACATTGGATAGGATGTTCCGTATGCTGTTGAGGAACACAATGGGCCACAGATTGGCCTATATTAGACACCAAGTACTAATAATTTGTAATTCAGTCGACCTAAGGCAGCAACAACTTCCAATTACAGTAAATTATTTTTCAAAATCTGGAACAGTTTTTATGTAAGGGTACATAAAAATGAAGACTAGGAGTAATATTCAGAAATGAAATGGTCAAACACAGATCACTCATCTGTCAAAACTCCAAAATCCACTTCTCACTTGTGCTTTATTTGTTTGTTTAACACTTTGGGTCATAGACTGGTCATAGAGTTTTGACAGATTATTTACAGTTTAAGTAATGTGCGGACCATTTTAAAACAGATTTGTATGGACACTCTTGCTACATACGGTACCAACAATTTCCAGTCATCTTTTTTAAAATATATCATCAAAACACATTTCATGTGTGGCTGCATTAAACTCAAAATACTAGGATTCAGAAATGAAATGGTCGAACACAGATCTAGGCTTGCACGATTTTTGCTTTGAGACATCGCGACCGATTCTGTAAAAAATTGCAATTTTCGATTAAATCGTAGGTCCAAATTCCAAAAAGCATAAACCGGTGTAACGTGACAAGTCGCGAAAACTGGGACTTGGAATTTCAGGAAAAAGTTGAAATAAATGACAACAAGAGCTCCGCAAACAGCACATTAATACCCCGCCATGATGATGGGGTATTAATTAATTTTCGACTAAATCGTAGGTCCAAATTCCAAAAAGTATAAACCGGTGCAACGTGACAAGTCACGAAAACTGAGACTTGGGCTTTCAGGAAAAAGTTGAAATAAATGATAACAAGAGCTCCGCAAATGGCGCATTAATACCCCGCCATGCTGACAAAACTAATAAATGACAGCTATTAGAAAATATTTATTTCTTCCTCAGACCAGTAATCCTTATTAAGTGTCAAAGCGATCCACTAAACGGTCAAGGAGGTATTGGCCGGAAACCAATTTTCAAGATGGTTGCCACTGACTGGTTGCCATATTGGATTTTGGATTATCGTAAATTTTGATAGGTTTCTTCACCAGACATTCCAATGACCCTAGGAAGTGATCCGATAAATGGTAACGGAGATATCATCCAGAAACCAACTTTCAAGATGGCAGCCCGTGGCTGGCGGCCATCTTAGATTTTGGATCAGTGTCGATTTTGATAAGTTTCTTCTTCAGACCTAGTCCAACCACTCTATGAAGTTTCAAAGTGATCCGATAAACGGTAACAGAGTTATCATCCAGAAACCAATTTTCAAGATGCCCGGCCACTGGTGGCCATCTTGGATTTCGGATCATTGTCAATCTAGAGAGGTTTCTTCACCAGAGGTAGTCGAACCACCCGATGAAGTTAAAGCGATCCGATAAATGATAACGGAGTTATCATCTGGAAACCAATTTTCAAGATGGGCACCGCTGGCTGGCGGCCATCTTGGATTTCAGATCATTGTCAATCTAGAGGTTTCTTCACCAGAGGTAGTCTACAAGAGTGGCGGCGTAAACTCGTCCTATAGTGCAGTTTATAGTTGCTTTCAGAATGTACAATTTACTTTTAAGTGTAATCAACAGAACTCAGTTACAAAAAACAACAAGCTGTTGTTTTATTTTCTTTAATTAGACATGGCAACCAAATCAAAAAGGAAAAAGTATTACACCGCCTGACCGTGTTATTAATTGAAATTGCTAACTAGAATTAAAAAGAATTGTGTTCACTATTATTGCCTAACAGTCTGCAACTAAGTATATACCTGGTATTTCACAACAGACTCAGGGTCTGCAGCGAAAGAAAGAATTATATGATGAGTCGACGGAATAAGCCGAATAACTAGCTGGTTTTCTCAATGACAAAGGTGTTACCTCGCTATTGTTAGCTTGTTTATCGTAGCGCTTTGTGTTGTGATTAGTAATTATTCGACAGGCGCATGACATGGTGGAATAAAACACAATGAACACAGGTGTGAATGGATTATAATTGTACTCATGTACTGATAAAATGCAACGGAAAAGTACACTTCAGATTTGAAACAAACGTGAAATCTTTTACGATTTTCCCATTTTTCCTCAATTACATCGTAAAAATTGTGATTTTAAAAATAAATCAAACTTCACGATTAGGTCATTACATGTGTATGGAAATGCTTATCTTTATGACAATTATTAACATGTAGGTTGTGGATGTGACAACTACCAGTGTGTGATTGTCATGGCGATCAGTGGTGGGTGTAGGCCTTACAGAGCCATAATTATGTAATAGCCCAGCTCTACACACAGGTGTAAGGATAGGTGATACATCCTATAGTTAATCTCACTAAGTCAATGATTTGTCAATGTTAATACATTTTTTGAAAAATTCTAGATATGTTAAGCATTATTATTTTGAAAATAATTTGACTCATTTACATCTTAATACACCACATTATTTTCTATCAAATTGTTTTCAAATTAATCCAAGTATATTTTAAATAATTTAACATTACTGGAGTTTCACAGCAGATGTACATGTAATGGTTAAGTTACTGCCATCAGTATAGTAACGGTTAAAGCATACACAAAAGATACCGTTGACCATTACACATTGCAATGCATATAGATATGTAAATATATTACACATATTCTTAGACAATTGTTGTAGATATACAAGCTTTCAAAGAAGTAAGTCAGACTAAGAGCTTTGGTTTTAGACAGTTTTGAACATTTTTAGGTGTCCAAAACCCATTTTGGGTGAACGGGTTAAATCATGGATTAACCCTTTAACACTCATATCAGCCAAAAACAGACTCTGCAGTGGTCTTTAGAAATGTCCATTTGCAGACCAAGAGAAGACTATTTTTGAAAATTTATCACTGGAATGACTGGCTCGATAACCGAGCCAGTCATTCCAGTGATAAATTTTCAAAAATAATCTTCTCTTGCTCTGCTAATGGACATTTTCTATGGGAAAATTGAAATTTTCTTGAACAAATTCAAGTGTTAAAGGGTTAAAGCAACTCAGTTATTTTCTGTGGCAATTTCTACCTAAGTCTCATTCTCTGCGCTAACATCCCTCCATGCTCTACGTCTACCCGAGTCTCATTCTCTGCACTAACATCCCTCCATGCTCTACATCTACCCGAGTCTCATTCTCTGCGCTAACATCCCTCCATGCTCTACATCTACCCGAGTCCCATTCTCTGCGCTAACATCCCTCCATGCTCTACATCTACCCGAGTCTCATTCTCTGCGCTAACATCCCTCCATGATCTACATCTACCCGAGTCTCATTCTCTGCGCTAACATCCCTCCATGCTCTACATCTACCCGAGTCTCATTCTCTGCGCTAACATCCCTCCATGCTCTACGTCTACCCGAGTCTCATTCTCTGCGCTAACATCCCTCCATGCTCTACATCTACCCGAGTCTCATTCTCTGCGCTAACATCCCTCCATGCTCTACGTCTACCCGAGTCTCATTCTCTGCGCTAACATCCCTCCATGCTCTACGTCTACCCGAGTCTCATTCTCTGCGCTAACATCCCTCCATGCCATACATCTGCACAGATAGTCCCATATGAATCGTCAGTGTGTCAGTATATCAGACATGTGAAAACTGGTCGGCCAATCCTTGACTTTTAGTCTTGGTGCGGTGGTCCAGTGGAAAGATGCCTGGTTGCTGATGCTATGCGGAGTTGCAGGATGACGGTTCGATCCCCCGACCGGGAGATGGTGATCAACAAATTAAACTAACGGGTGCAGCACTGTCGGCTAAGTTAGCACATGGAAATTGAAGCCGCACGTTGCCAGTGCGTCAATAAAATAAAAATACATATACTGCCAGAGCCGTGCTGGAGTCAGAGTACAATAGGCGTAAAAGCCTAGGATTGATTGTGACAGATGCATCCACAGATAGTCCCATATGAATCGTCAGTGTGTCAGTATATCAGACATGTGAAAACTGGTCGGCCAATCCTTGACTTTTAGTCTTGGTGCGGTGGTCCAGTGGAAAGATGCCTGGTTGCTGATGCTATGCGGAGTTGCAGGATGACGGTTCGATCCCCCGACCGGGAGATGGTGATCAACAAATTAAACTAACGGGTGCAGCACTGTCGGCTAAGTTAGCACATGGAAATTGAAGCCGCACGTTGCCAGTGCGTCAATAAAATAAAAATACATATACTGCCAGAGCCGTGCTGGAGTCAGAGTACAATAGGCGTAAAAGCCTAGGATTGATTGTGACAGATGCATCCACAGATAGTCCCATATGAATCGTCAGTGTGTCAGTATATCAGACATGTGAAAACTGGTCGGCCAATCCTTGACTTTTAGTCTTGGTGCGGTGGTCCAGTGGAAAGATGCCTGGTTGCTGATGCTATGCGGAGTTGCAGGATGACGGTTCGATCCCCCGACCGGGAGATGGTGATCAACAAATTAAACTAACGGGTGCAGCACTGTCGGCTAAGTTAGCACATGGAAATTGAAGCCGCACGTTGCCAGTGCGTCAATAAAATAAAAATACATCTACCCGAGTCTCATTCTCCGCGCTAACATCCCTCCATGCTCTACGTCTACACTAACATCCCTCCATGCTCTACGTCTGCGCTAACATCCCTCCATGCTCTACGTCTGCGCTAGTGTTCCTTCATGCTCTACGTCTGCGCTAACATCCCTTCATGCTCTACGGCTGCGCTAATATCCCTTCATGCCATCCTCAAAATGTGGCAGCGGAAAAGCAGTCACATATCTAATCAGAATCATTACCGAGTTCGATCTTACCATGTCTGAAGGAGATTCTGAATCTGCAAGCGACCTACACTCGTGTCTCTTCACGCTACCACAAAAATGTGAACGTGGCGAGCAGAGACCTATCTACTGGTAATTGGAATTGCTACTGGCCATATGCGCAGGCCACTCTGGAATCCGGAGAAGATCAAGGATTTCCAAACTTTGGCTGTGATCCGGATAAAAGGACCTGGGCCTGAATCGGATGAAATAAACAAAATCAAGGGTTTCTTTTTTCACAAGAGATGATAATATATCTAACTGGCTCAATTCAACATAGAATTTAAAATAAACCTGCCCTTAATAGGCAAATAGCACATGCTACTCCAAGATCAGCCCACTACTTGCCTATTAAGGGCAGGTTTATTTTAAATTCTATGTTGAATTGAGCCAGTTAGATATATTATGATTCATTATAGATCGCTTGAATTTCATTTCCCATAGAAAATGCCCATTAGCAGAGCAAGAGAAGATTATTATTGAAAATTTATCACTGGAATGACTGGCTCGGTTATCGAGCCAGTCATTCCAGTGATAAATTTTCAAAAATAGTCTTCTGGGCAGATCTTGGAGTAGCATGTGAATCAACAAAAACATACTCTGTAGCAGTTTCAATTATTGGTAGACAGGTCTCTGCTTTCCATGTCCACATTTTGTGGTAGCATGAAGAGACACTAGCGTAGACGTAGAGCAGATGCGGATAGTGACAAACACAGAAAATAAAAACAACAGAACTAAGACCAACCACGGCCTCCACAATTCAGCATGCAAACAAATGCTAGGTGCAGCAGGGTGTAACCATGAGTGTAGGCGGCACACTGCAGATGATGCGGGAAAACACATCTGCACCACAGCATTTCCACAAATTAGTATTAACCCTTGCCACCCCGATGTTGGAATTTTAAATTTTCATATTAAATTTAAAAATGATCTGGTGTTCATTTTTCGGCAAATTTGGTGGTAGATATTGCTGTCTACATCATCAACCAAATTGTTGGAAAATGTACACCAGTCTCTTTGTTATTTACACAGCAGAAGATAGAATATTAACATCAGCGTGGCAAGGGTTAAACTATTAAATCTAACGGATTCGAGGAGACTTAATTAATAAACAACCGTCAAATCAATCAAGATTCAAGATTATTTATTCAATAGCAAAATATATATATGTCATAAATTCAACTAGGTTGTCCGCTGAAGCCAAGCCTATTGTATTGGCAGACACCTTACACATATATACATACATCTATACAAATAAATTAAACAGGACAGTTACATAGCAAACCACAGTTCAGTTACATTTACACGTTCTAGGTTAATCACATGTTAAATTATTATTTTAATCAATTACAATTATGTATGTTGTATTTTAACTAATAGACGAACTGGACAGGTTAGTAACATACAATCACAAGCTGTAGACAAGTTAAATAAAAAAATAATAAAAAAATTAATACACACATGTCTAAGCAGTAGTAGTTGTAGTAGTGATGATACAATTCTACAAATAAACATTTATGGTTTTGGCTGACTTTGATTATACAGTACATGTCAGAGAAATAACCAGCACATCTCCAGAGTAAAATAAAAACATTCTGTTGAATGGGTTGAACATAATTGAATTTATAATCAAGACAAAGATTCTACAAAGGTGTCCTATTCGAAACCTCAGCATTTAACAAAACCTACTGTTTTGATTACTAATCAGCATTTAAATTTTCAAATTTTAAAGATATATAGCTTACATGCCCATCTCTATATAATCTTGCTTATGTTATATAACTTTATTTAACAGCACAATGTAAATGTTATTTTGTTTTGGAAACTTTTAAAGTTATTTCTGAGCTGTGCTATGAAAGAGAAAATTAACATTGTTACAGGCTGTCGCTGTCATCGTCGGAAAGATGATGGGGCCTACATAAGTACCTATATATCATGCGTGATTAAAATAGGACCAATGATTTCGCTTATCAAATGTACAGTATTACATACAATAATCATACATATGTCAGTGTGAGTGTTGGAGTTGTAATTTATATAACACTATGACAACGCTCTCCCGTAACGATCCAAGTAGACATATAATTGCTCAATTATGTAGCGGGGAATCTGCACACACATTTTGACCATCTCCGCCCTAGGAATTTGGGCGGAGATCAGCAAAAGAGGTGGGTGGAAATGCTGACGACGAGCTTACTGTCGGTGCCTCACATGAGGGAATCTCCAATACAAGAAGAAGAATAGCCTGGCGGAGATAACCAAAGGCAGAGATTACGGTAAATACAATGGCGTATGGCTTGTAAAACGATGATGAGAAGACAATTCGTTATCAAATTCGCAATTCTATAAAATCCGCCTTTCAGAGGTACCCGCACCATTTTGCGAAAACTGGTTATAAAAATAATTTGGATAATTATTTACATTATGCAAAAAAGCATACGTTGATACTTGATAACGATTAAAATAATGAGTGGAAGCATTCGACAAACATTGAAAGTGAAAGTAAGTTTTAAAAATTTGTATTTTACCACGAAAATAACTCATAAAAAAAAGTTACCCGCACTTTGTCTGTTGTATTTCCATCTGTTCCCAGTTCCTGTTCTACCATTTCCATATGAAGCAAATCAAAAAGAACCTCTTCTGCCATTATTGTCAGCAGAAACTATAAATAATTGAATATCTGATTGGATTTTTCCATTTCCGATAAGACGCTTTATCCGTAATTTAGTCACCTCCTAGAGGTGGGGGGGGGGTAATTTACGGAAGAAAATATACGGAAAGTAAACAGAATGAATGCACACTAAGTAAGATCAATCGGCTCCCCACAGGGAGATGGTCTATCCCCTTTGCTTTTCACCTGTTACCTTGCTGCTGCATTGAAATCCATGCAGGAAAATCCATCCCCAACCCCACCAACACCCCCATGTCAATACTGTGTATGCTGCTAGTGATGGAATATGCTGATGATTTGTCCATAGACGAGGCAAAGAACCCCCTAGACGAACTTCTCCAAATAGCTGCAAGCAAACTAAAAATTGACAATCTCTTTATGAATTAATCCAAAACAGAGTTCATCCACATATACATATCTACAAAGCATGAAACTGAAGAAAATGACGACCCACTTCGTGGCGGCGAAACATGGAGGAACAGTAAAATCCTGGGCTCACTGCTTTGCAGTACTGCTGACATTGCTGCATCATGGAGAACATAGCTTTCCAGTCCTTCTGGAAGCTATGGATTTGTAGATCAAGGATGCCTTGATAAAAAAAGACATCGTTTATAAAATGCAACCTGCGTATCCTGGATGCTATATAACTGTAACAGCTGGGCAGCTCCAAAGGCAGCTCTAGACAAACCCGGTGCCTGCCACCGCAAACACCATCACTGGACAGTATAATTTCAAATGATGCACTATGCAAGATGTGTAATACATCGTCGCACTCTGTAAAAGTCGCCCAGCAAAGATAGTCCATGTTTGTCCATGTGCTAATGATGCCAGAAGACACACCAGCACAAAGAGCCTTGGAATTCGGCCTACTCAGAGCCAGCAAATACAAAGCCAGGAGAGGACGTCATCGCATAAATCTGCTAAGCATGCTACGAGGTGACCTCAAGAAAGTAGGACTTGGTACACTTGTTGCATGACTGTCGTAAACAGATGCGACTGGGCTTCCTATACAATGTCATTGAGGGGTTAGTACCAGCGATACCACCGTCACAGGTTTTTGAACCGATACGAACAGGTAGAAGACATATCAGAGCTTCCACTAGATACCAAGCCAACTTTGCTAATGAAAATATCGTAGAAAAATCTGTTCATAGCAACTCAAAGTGTTCTAAAGTACCACAATCAAACACCGAACAATTTAGAAATTCATTCTTTGTGAGAAGTGTCCTTAAATGGAACCAGCTAGAAGAGGGACTCGTCTCTCGAGCTATGAGTTATTATTAAAGTTCACAGTTTGAAGTCAATATTATCTCTCTATACGGCTTGTCTTTAAACAACAGTAATAGCACGTGACATGGTGGCAAGCAGTGGTCACGAAAATTGCAGAAGTATTAAATTTTTGTGTTGAGTAAGTAACGTTTCCTGCCGTGTTCTTTATTTACCGTACTCTTGTTAAAGTTCTTATAAAGTGTTAGTAGCTTGGCGCTGTATGTGTTGTATGCTGTCATGCAGATCTTGTTCGGATGTGGAGAATTGGATATCCGAGAACTGTATGTAGTAGAATATGCATGCAAATAGACCAACATTTGATAGAATAAAGTACAGAACTAACTAAAGTCTTGCAGTTTGCAATTTTATGCTACTGCTGATCCTGTGTACATTGACATTAACTTCATGTCAGATCAATAGTTCATACGTTGTCAATATGGCTACCTCAGTACATGGAATTCGTCCTCCACCAGCATTAAATCTGGCTTCGAGCATGTCTGAGAATTGGACACTTTTCAAACAGAAATGGAAAAACTATTCCATAATTACACAACTCGATAAGCAGGACATGCCCTACCAAATCGCCTTACTCCTACACACACTCGGTGATGATGGTCTTACAGTATATAACGGTTTTCACTTTAACACCAGAATCTAATAGAACTGTACAAGAAATCATAGACCATTTTGACCAATTTGCAGCAGGCGAGATCAATGAAACCTACGAACACTGTGGTTTTAATCGCCGTGTCCAGAAAGACAACGAGGGTTTCGAAACCTTTCTAGCTGCAATCCAAATGGCTGTTAAAACATGCAACCGCTGTGCCAATTGTATTAACTTTTTTCTGCATGACAGAATCGTTCTCGGCATACAAGATTCTGCTACTCAGACTGCTCTACTGTAACAATGTGAGCTGACTCTCGACAGATGGATCGACATATGCAAAGCCACTGAGAACGTGAACGCACAATTCCGTATTTTTCATCCAGACTCAGTGAATAAAATTACAGCTGGTAGATCCTCCAGACCACATGATACACCTGACCCTAGACTTAATGAAAGCGCAAACTCCCGCAGGTCCAGCATGCAACGGTACAAATTATGTGGTCGTAACCACATTATGAAAAAGGAAGAGTGTCCCGCATGGGAAAAAATGTGTTCAGTTTGCTCACGCAGAAACCATTTTGACATTGTTTGCTCTAGCAGGCCAGTCACTCAGAAACAGCCATATGGTAAACCAGTATGTCAGTCATTGTGGAGACATCATCTGATGTCGAATGGATAAACTCAGTTGGTTCACCTGGCTCTAAAGACATTCAGTGCAACATGTTAGTTGGTAATGCTACAGTAACTTTCCAAATTGATACAGGTGCATGAGAACAGGATTTCACACCTCTATTAGGTTTGAAAACCGCTGAACAAATGAAGCTTATCACAGTTAACAGCGATCATGTCGACGGAGTTGCAGGCGTATCTCTCATAGAGAGATACCCAGAACTGTTTGATGGGAAACTTAGTACCCTACCAGGTTCACTCCTGTTGTTATGCCATCACGTTGTGTTCCCATAGCACTGCATCCAAACCTTAAAGCTGAATTGGACTGTCTTACTAAATTAGGGGTCATAACACTTGTTGATGTGCATTGATCCAAAAGAGCTGAACAAAGCATTGCTTCAGGAACATTACATTCTTCCTTGAAGACAGTCTTCATGAAATGAGTCAGTCATGCGTATTCTCCAAAGCCGACCATTCATCCGGATACTGGCACATACAGCTTGATGATGAGTCAAGTATGTTGACAGTATTTCAAACCTGCTTAGCCACGATCGCTGGCTCTGTTTACCCTTCGGTATTACTGTAGCTTCAGAGATTTTTCAAAAGAAACTGCGGGACACTTTTGAGGGTCTACCCGGTATCATTTGTGTTTCTGATGGCATCATTATACATGGCAAGAACGAGGCTGACCATGATGCTAACCTAGATACATTCCTTGCGCATTGTCAACAAAAAGGCATCAAACTCAATAAGGATAAGTTAGCACTCAAAATGACCGAAATACCATTTATGGGTCATCTGATCGCATCAGATGGTTTGCGTTCTGATCCCGAGAAAGTCAGAGCCATCACGGAAATGGTTCCACCCAGTAATGTAGAAGAACTACGATGTTATCTATGTATTGTTAATTATCTTGGGAAATTCGTTGACCACATAACTGATGTTGTAGAACCTCTTAGGAATCTTACTAAACAGAATATTCCGTGGATTTGGTCTGATGTGCATCAGAGTGCATTTGAAACTGTAAAAGAACTAGTTACTAAGGCCCTTGTGCTGGCATTTTATAACCATAATAAAGAACTTACCCTTGAGAATGATGTGAGTCGATATGGTTTAGGATCAGTTTCATTCCAAGATGGTAACTCTGTTGCATTTGCCAGTAGAACTTTATTGCATTGTGAAAAACAGTATGCTCAAATTGAAAAGATGTTAGCAATAAGCTATGGCCTGGAAAAGTTCCACCACTATGCTTACGGTCGATGTGTTAATGTGATCACTGATCATAAGCCGCTTGTGGCTATTGTTAGTAGACCTCTGTCGGAGGCACCCAAAAGACTCCAGGCTCTGCTTCTTCGCACTCAGGAATACAATTATTCCCTCACGTACCAGTCAGGCAAATCTATACCAGTTGCAGATGCACTGTCACGAACACCACTTAATGAGCAACCACCGTCTGAATCTGTGAATGTTAATAACGTTTCTTTCCTACCAATCAATCACGACCATCTTAATGATATTTGTGTTGCTGCGCAGCAAGATCAGACAATGACAAGGTTAAAATCCATCATTATGTCTGGATGGCCAAACTCCAAGGAGTTACTATCACAAAAGTTAGCACCATACTACCGCTATCGCGATGAACTGACAATACAGGATGATATCATATTACGAGGTGACAGACTGGTGATACCTTCGGGAATGCGTTCAGAAATTAAACAGAAAGTATATGCGGGACATTCTGGTATAAATTCATTTCTTTGTAGAGCCTGTGACCTTGTTTTCGGGCCCTGGAAAATTTTCGCCTTCCATCAGCATGTAAAATCATTCGATACCTGTGCGACCTACACAACCACCTGAACCTTTGTACACACACGGCGTTCCCAGTCAGCCATCAGAAAAAGTAGGCACAGACATGTTTGTAATCCATGGCAGACATTACTTAATCGGTGTAGACTATTATAGTGGATTCTTCGAAGTACACTATCTTACAGAAACAACTTCTGAAACAGTTGTTTACAAAATCAAACACCATTTCGCGAGACATGGTATACCTGATACACTTATTAGTGATGGTGGACCATAGTATACGTCCAGCACTTTCAAATTGTTCAGTGAGAAATGCGGATTCACACATGAATTCTCAAGTCCAGGCAACAGCCTAGCTAATGGTACTGCTGAAGCCGCTGTGAAAATTGCAAAATGCCTAATGACAAAATGCAAAGCTGCAAAAAATGATCCCTATCTCGGTCTCCTAAACTTGAGAAATAGTCCTACAGAAGGACTTAAAACGAGCCCTGCACACAGACTCATTGGTCGGCAAACAAAAACCGTAGGGCCATCAACATCAGAGAAGCTAAACCTTTTATCCATCACATCAACAATGAAAGATGTTTGATAGAGAACAAGAAGTCAAATGTTGCTCTCAAAGAAGGTGACGTGGTGCGTATGCAGCCCATTGAAACAGGGACGAAAGAATGGACTGCCACAACTGTCAGCAAAACACTAAAGAGTCGCCCTTCCGAACTCACCACCATGGCAGATAGGTGGTATCGTAGGAATCATCAGTTTCTTCGTGCATCAGTACAATCGAGAGATGCAGTCCTACCACAAGTTACTGGACCATATGTCTGTCCTCGTCAACAGATCGATGCCCCTCCAAATGTTCCATATCCTGAACTGACAGCACCATGTGATACCAGTGATGTGCATAATTCAGACACTGCCGTTATGAAAAATGACACTCCATACAAAATTAGAAGTGGCAGAATAGTCACATATACCACACAGTGAGGTCCAATCTGCACACAGCTGTACCAACAGCATTTTGATAGTCGTATTACAGGCGTTATGAAACATGACACTCCATACAAAATTAGAAGTGGCAGAATAGTCACGACTGCTGAGAAACTGAACCTCTAAACTTTAATCATGGTTCAAGTCGAGCCTATATAGCTAATGCCATTTTGGTTCAAATACATATACCACACAGTGAGGTCCAATCTGCACACAGCTGTACCAACAGCATTTTGATAGTCGTATTACAGGCTTTACTCTTACTCTCTCATGTACTCTTATGTTGTTAGTGGATGAAAGGTTTGCTCTGTCCATGATCTTCATTACTGTCTTCATTACACTCATCACAAACTTACTTTTTTACGTGTTTCGAGATATCTACAGCGGCGCCATACTCGTATAGAATGGCTTGGTGCTTCCAGTGTGCATCTAAGCCGCTCTTGAAGGCTGTTCTAGTTGGTGCATCAACACTTTACGTAGGTAGATTATTCAATTGGTCGCCTATTTGGATGATAAAGCTGCTGTCTTAGTCTACTTGTTTCCCTCATGTTAAAGATCCTAAGATTGTGGCCTCTTCTCGTCGATTCTCTGAGTGACATCTTGGGGCACACCTCCTGGCTATATATACCATGCAGCATTTAGCAAAAACATGTTAATTGTGTGGAGACATTGCCTGCAGAGCCAGCAATTGTGGCATGCCTATTGCATGCCATGATATCGTATTCACTACTGGCACCCATTGTTGACTTGTCAAGAGTGCTTCACCAGTGCCAGTTCTTTTATGTCCCCCATGACACAGACATGTGAGATTGGCCCGACTTTTTAGCGGGCACATACACATGCATGGACACCAGAGATTTGGCATTACTCTAGTAACTTAAGGTAACTGTGTAAATGTAGTGATTGTACTGTGTTTCGATGAATTTCATATGTAATTGGCATGATTGTAATGTATGTGATGAAACTTGTGTGTGTTATGTTATGTAATGAACCTGTAATGTTTATGAATTGTTCTATATACAAGGTAGCCATCGTCTCATAGGGTTCTCATAGGCTTCAGCTTCACCTATTGCAAAAATGTCAATTCATAGTGATGACAAATAAAGAAAATTGAATTGAATTGATGACCTACCATACATAGTAAGGGTATAAAACTTGATCTTGATTAGTCATGGCGAAACATCCAAAGGATATTATCTTCGCAGCACATTCGTCAAGTAGCTGGTTTGGATGTTTTTTCCCATCTGATTAATTCTGTAAATATATGTGTATGATTTGCAGTTTTCTGAACTGCCTAGAAGAGCCTGTGATAGTTTGTTCCAATCCCTTGTTGTATTAGGAATAAAGCTGAATTTAAAGACGTTAGTTCTTGCATAAATTTGGTTGATGTGACTGTTGTACATGTTTTTGCTTTTCTGAATTGGAATCTGTAGACTGTCTAATGATATCTTTGCTTGTTGCTGTAGACATTTGTAGAACAAAATAAGGTCTGACAGTGGTGGAAGTTTTAGAGTTTCCATTATATTTGTCATAATGCCTGGCTCGTAACAATAGTTTGAGGTTATAGATCGAGCTGCACATTTTCTAGTTTGCCCTGAAGAATTATTTGATGAGGGTCTCAAATTTTATTTGCATATTCCAAAACTGTTCTAATCATTCCCATGTATGCTTGAAGTCCGATTTCTTGGGAACAGATTGATAAATTTATCTGCAATAGTCCTAAGGTTCTGTACGATTTGCTGCAGATCTCAGTGACGTGTTTATTCCAGCTTAAGTAATTGATGTTGACTTTACTGATGAAACAAAACTTAGCCTGGTTCCTTTTAGTGTGTAGTCGTATTTGATGGGGGTTTTTGGGGTTTTTTTTCTGGTAGGGTTATCATGTTGCATTTTGCTGGTTGGAAGCGCATTCTGCAAGCGGTAGCCCAGTTACCTAACATGTTTATATCTTGTTGGAGTGCCTCAAAGTCCTTGGGGTCATCAATTTCCTGGTAGCACGCACAATCATAAGCAAATAGCCTGATCTCTGAGGAAATGTCCTGGGCTATATCATTTATGTGGACTGAAAACAGTAACAGGCCTAGAACAGTTCATTGAGGTACTCCAGGCTCAACCTTTGATTTGGCACCATTGACTACTACACACTGTTTGCGACATGTTAAGATTGAGTCAATCCAATTTAGTATGTTTTGACACACCATATTTGTGCAATTTAGATTTCAAAAGTTCATGTGGAACAGTATCAAAAGCCTTTTCAAAGTCGAGAATAAAAATGCCCACTTGTTTATCAATGGGTGAAGCCCAATCATTGATGACATTAATTAGTTGAGTTTCACAACTGTGAATTCACCTCTATTTTCTTAATGCTTGAGTGTGAACAAACGGCAGTGGGTGTGGATTAGAGTACACCACGCAAGCGGTCAAATGTCTAAAAGGCTGCATACAAGATGTCTCTGGACCATCAAGTTAACCACAACCATACCAGTTGGTACATGGTCCCAAGCATCTGCAGATCCACCAGAAATGGTTATCAGCTGCTCAATATCAGCTGACAGTAAAGTTATCTTTCCGCATTATCTGGGATTGGTCAGGAATCTGATTGATCTGTGATGTCCGCATGTTCTCTTTTAAAACTTTGAAAAGCATTGACTTATACTACTCCTGATGCTGCTTACTGGACTGGAACATGAATGCACAGTCAGGTGCCATAGGCGTCGGCAGGTGGGGGGGGGGGGCGTCCGGTGTGAACAATCCCCCCACCAAAAAAAACAAATCTTTGTATTTTAACCTTGAGAAATGCTGGACATGCATCCTGGGAGCATCTAGATTTCAAAATTTTTCGGGGGAGGACCCCCAGACCACCACCCCACACTGCGTGAGGGGACACCATTTCTTCGACCCACCCCCAAATTAGACCCTCTTTAGAATTAATGGTGACGCCCATGGGTGCATGCGCACGTGTGTGTGTCTATGCATGTTCGACCCAGTCATAATAAACCAGAGCTGTGATAACTGGAAGGTACGACTAAGCGTGCGTGGAGCTTAGCTAGAAATGGATCCCACTATTCTGTGGAGGGCTTTCTTGGTTTCTCAGTTGACGAAAATATGTATCAATTTCCAGATTATGGAAGATACATGGTGAAATACTGGATATTTTATCGGATACTTCTGTCCATCAGTTTCATGTCAGATAAATTGTTTTTCTTTTCATTTTGTTTATTTTATACATGGGTAGTAAAGACTGGAGATGTCAAAATTTGACACCCACTGAATTCCAGCTCCTGTGGTGGTGTTCTCACACATCCCAGTCTGTTTCTAGTGTCATGCTCTCACTATATCTCCTTGCCTTAGTTGACATACTGTGCTAATGGAGGTAACGTTCTCACAGATTTCTCCCCAAGAATTAGACTATTTAATTCATAACTCTTGGTATACATATACATATCAAATACTATGTCTATAACTGTCCTGAATTGCCTACTCTCTCAAAAGGGCAGATAATCTTTAATGATACTATACAACCTGCAACCAATCTAGACAAATAAAGCCGCAATTATTTACAGGTAGAATAGCCATTACAATATGTGAATGTCACAAGTTACAATATGACCATTTGCTAACAGTTATTTAATGTTAGACTACTGACTTTAGCCATAGCTAAAACTCAACACAGAGTCTTCTATTGTCTAATATGGCTTGGAAGATTGGCATTAGCTTCCAAGTTAGGTGAACTCTCGGCAAGAATAATTCACCGACGATACATATACTACCAAGGCAACCACATTTAGCAATATGGTAAACACATTAAATCTAGGAATATGGTAAGCACATTGAATAAATCATAATATAGTTTATCAAGTAGAACGATAGTTCTAGATAGAACAGCAATTACATTTTGCAATCACTTTTGTGATTGATACAATATTTACATAATTAAACTATATCAAGTATATGCTTTAATTAAAGTTCTCGATAGCATGACAATTGTATTTTTGAATAATCTTTGAGAATGACAGAGTATTTGCATCATTAAACTACATCATATACAGGCTCTGCTAAAGTTCTTCATAGCATGACAATTGCATTTTTGAATCACTTGCAAATGATACAGTATTTGCATAATTAAACTAAATCCAGGGCATTTATTGGTTAGCTTCTCGATATCACAACAATTGCATTTTACATTCACTTTTGTGAATGATATTGTATTTGCATAGTTAAACTATATCAAACACAGGCTTTGGTTAGTTCTTTCTCAATAGTATGGCGAATATATTTTTGATCACTTGTGAATGATATACATACAACATACACTAACTAATTAAAGGTCACGAGGGGTGGGGGGGGGGTAAGATGACACTTCAACGCTGCTCTCCTCTGTAAGTACCAACTTTGTTGGGGAACGAAGTCATCAAGGATTGCGGGCTGACATCCACATACAGAGGCAACGCTGATTATGTTTAATCTTCTTCAAACAAGAAACTGTGCTCAACATCCTCGGACGACGCGATCTTCCCGGGAGCTTACCATAGCTATATGAAATTACGTGGTTTGAGTGCAACATCAGAGGAAACCTTAAGTGCAGAATATGAACAGTATAACATCGATATTACATGCATTCAAGAGACTAAAGTAGTTAAACACTCAGGGCAGCAACTACAGACATGCTATAAGGTAGTACTCATAGAGCAAGAACAGGCCACATACCGGGGTTTAAGTCTTCGTAATCGAACCATGTCATTAGTTGTGGATGCATTGCATTCATCGACCTGGCTATACCTACGCGAAGACATACCACCACTAAATGTCGCATTGTCAACACATATGGCCCAACTACCGAAAAAGCCAAAGAGAATCCAGCAATATTAGATTCCCTCTATGCAGAACCGAGTTCTGCGATTACAATCCCAGCTAGAAGGCAACTCTTCATGTGTGGAGATTTCAATTCCAAGGTGGGTCAATTCGGAATTGTGGACAAAAGTTCAGGACTTGACTTATGCATGGGATTGTGTGGAGAGGCCACACACAACAACAATGGCGGCAATCCTTAGTTCCAACGGACTATTTGGCACAAATACGGCTTTCAAACACCCATGCCATCACCAGACTGGACACATTACTGATCACAAAGCCCCAAAAGGTTCTAAGGGTACAACAGCTGTCTTCAACCAAATAGATTTCATACTATGCAAGACAGAAGCAAACCCCCTACTTTAGAATGTTCGTTCCTATGTAGGCAAATGCCTCAATTCTGGCCATAAGCCAGTCATTGCACGCCTTCAGGTGAGCGATCTCTAGCTAATGCAAAAACGCCATACCAGGCAAGACGGTAGAATCACCTACTACCTACCCAAGCTCATCAGTGACACTGACACTCAAATGTCATACAAAAAGGCCCTCAGGGAGCAGATAGCTAACATCGACGTCAGCTCAGATCCGAACGACGCCCTAACCAAAATACTGAAACCTATGGAATCATTAGCTACCAGCACCATAGGTGTTCTTAAAAACAACCAAACTCAGTATACTGCCGTCCCTCTAGTAGTAAAACTGTCAGCAGGGCAGAAAGTGTTACGGCTGCACACCTGTCAAAGTGGCCAAAGTGAAGACCACACCAAACTACGCCAGGTGCCGGGAACGTAATAACATTCTGCACCACAGCAAATGCCTAAAAGATCTTGCTATTCAACAAGCAGCCGCCCTAGTAGATGAAATCACTGCTACAGATGATTGTCACAAAATGTTTTGGGCAGCCCGAGCCCTGAGAGCTAGACTACACACCGCCACTGGCTGTACACAACTCTGAAGGACACTTTATCAGGACTGACCATGGCAAAGCCCAGGCGATTAGAGAATGGTTCAAGGAACAGTTCACTGACCACGATGATGAGCCCTTGCATCTGTTCTCAGGAGACCCCATGTCATTACTAACACCAATTAAAACAGCAGAAGTTGAGAACGCACTTCTTCTTTTCGTTCGCTAATCATACCGCCAGTCCTGTAACTGACTATCGACATGATCATAAGCACTTAAAGCCCTGAAAAATGGCTGTGCATCTGGAACTGATGGCATGAGCAATGAACTATTCAAATATGCAAGTGACATTATCTGAAAACCGATCACGCACCTAATTAATTCCGCTTTTATGCATGACATTCCTATCGACGCTGTAGGCCAAGGCACCGTTATCGCACTACTCAAGCCCAAGAAGCCACCTGTCCCCCCCCTTCAGCCAATCTGCGACCCAGTGTTCCTCAGCAGCATATGAAAAATTCTATCCAATGTTATTCTATGATTTCACCGGATCATGTGAGTGGCTTCAAACGTGGACACAGCTGCGCAGACATTGGGCTCAACGCATGCTTATATCGGTAATCATGTCCAAACACTGGGATTTCTACAAAATGAGCATTGATATGTCACGAGCCTTCGACAGAATTAAACACTCAAAGATCCTAGATGTACTACGCCAGGCCAGTTGCAATGAAGACGAGATACGACTAGTGAGACTATTGCTTGCAGACACCAAGCGGAGAGTACGAGTCCAGTCAGTGAAGTCTGTAGAATTTGAGATATCAATCGGCTCCCCACAGACAGATGGTCTATCTCTGGTGCTTTCACCTGTTATCTTACTGCTGCATTGAAATCTGTGCAGGAAAGTTCGACAAGACCAAACCTCCCCCCCCCACCCCAGTGTCAATACTGGGTATGCCACTAGAGATGGAATATGCTGACGATGTGGACTTCATAGATAAGGAAAAGAAATCCTTTGATGAACTTCTCCGAATAGCTGCAAGCAAACTAAAAATTGAGAACCTCTTTATGAATGAATCCATGACAGATTTGACCCACGTATACCTATCTACAAAGCATCAAACTAAAGAAAATGATGATCCACTTCATGGCGGCGAGCCATGGAGGAAAAGTAAAATCCTGGGCTCACGGCTCTGCTGCTCCATTGGGAACATAACTTTCTAGTCCTTCTGGAAGCTATGGATTCGCAGATCAAGGATGCCCTGTTTGGCTGATATACAACTATGGATGAAAGAAAACTTCCTTATGCTAAACGCCGATAAAACAGAAACCATTGTCTTTGGAACTCCAAATATGAAAACTAAAATGCATAACGTGTCTATTAAGGCTGGTGAATGTACCACCATACCAGCATCTCATGCAAAAAACCTTGGTGTGATATTTGACTCGCACATTACACTGGAGAAGCATATCAGCTCTGTGTGTCGGTCTACACACCTAAGTCTCAGATCCATTGGGCAAATTAGAAAATACCTGATATCTTCAGCCGCAAAGGCACTTAGGCAATCATTGGTGATCACCAAATTGAACTACGCTAATGCTCTTCTCATCGGAGTCACGGGTCAGAAACTGGACCGTCTCCAAAGGATACAAAATATAGTCGCACGTATTGTAACCTGTTGTAGTCGCTATGCTCACATCCAACCAGTGTTAAAAGAACTTCATTTTCATTGGTTACCAGTTTATAGACCTATTCAATTCAAGATTTGCCTATAAGTTTATAAAGCGCTGAAGGGTCTGGCTCCAGAATACAATATACAAATGATAAGCCTCTACGAACCAAACCGAAACCTACGCTCAGTCGCAAAACACCAACTTAAAGTTCCCAGAACCCACCTCTCCAGCTTCAATCACAGGGCATTTAGCAAAATGGCACCTGCCTGGTGGAATGATTTGCCAATAGCTCTCAGAACAATGACACATGTTAATGGTTTTAAGAAAGGACTAAAATGCGTCCTTTTAATCTTCAGGATAATTGTTAATTTTTTAACTATGTTGATTTGTTTTATTTTTTAACATTTTGCCCATAGCGTTCTTTTACTAATTATATTGTTTTTACCAATGACTGATTGTTTACTTACAGATAGTTTTTAATGACTGATTGTTTAAAATTACATATAATTTTTTAATAACTAACGTAAGTAAAGCGCTTACACTCTTAGAGCAATTCTATGATAAGCGCTATATAAATGAGTCATATAATAATAATAATAATAATAATAATAATAATAATAATAATAAAAAGGCTATGTTTATACAATGCAACCTGCGTATCCTTGATGCTGTACAACCGTAGCAGCTGGGCAGCTCCAGACAAACTCGATGCCTGCCACCGCAAACACCTGCGCACCATCGCTGGACACAGATGGCCAGACAGCATAATTTCCAATGATGCACTATACAAGATGTGTAATGTCACCGCAGTCTGTAAAGGTCGCCCAGCAAAGATGGTCAATGTTTGGCCATGTGCTAATGATTCCAGAAGAGACACCAGCACAGAGCCGTAGAATTTTCCCTACTCGGAGCCAGAAAATACAAAGCCAGGAGAGAACGCCATTGCATAAATCTGCTAAGTGTGCTATGAGGTGACCTAAAAAAGCAGGACTTGGTACACTCAAGTCAAGAATGGACCTGAGGAAGCTAAGGACACAGTGGGCAAAAGCAAAGGAGGACTGATTGCAGCTGTAGGATGTTTCTACTACTACAGCCGCAGAGTACAGTCATCATGCATACTAAATAGGAGTGTATTAGGACTAATGTTTTCTCATATTAAATCTAAACAATGTCATGGTAACCATTTAACAGAATGCAGTACAGTCAAACTGAGAAAAACAAAGGTCACAATTAAATCACGGCTCCAGGTACAATCCACCACACACGCACGCATGCACTCACGCACGCACGCACGCACGCACGCACGCACGCACGCACGCACACACACACACACTCATCATCCTTTATTACACTTCGAGGGTGAAGGCATGCATAGCTCTTGATGTATGGGCAACATCAACAAGTAGTTGTCCGACAACATCACAGAATATTCTTCAAACTAATGTGACCAGTACAATTAATTTGTTACATTACTTACGATGACAGTTTCCACAAGAGTTGTTTTCACATGTTGTTGAACTGTAAACCTGTCAATTTAGAAGATGGCACACAATTCTGCACTGTGGACCCCAGAATATTAAAGCACACAAATTGCTTAAGCATGTTAGGCCATTACTTCACATTCTCCCCTACTGGAATTTGTCATCCCAACAATTAAGGATTTCTGACGTTTGCACATATTACACACCACGATAGGTTTTAATGACAAATATTTACACACTAAAAACAAGACAGGAGGAGGACTAAATTAAAACTGCCACCCCCACCTCACCCCTCTGTTCCAGTGGCTCACCAAACAGGTTTGAATGCTTCCCTGCTGTTGTCCTCTGTGACTGTCTAGGTGAACCTAAAGGCATGAAACCAGGATTACTGTAAACACTAACCTGGTCAATGTGGTGCGTAAAGTAGGACACTATCCTGGGATTGAACAGAATCATTTGATACTGCTATTTACTCATTCTTCGGGACATTTTCAGAGGGCATGATAATTACTTGTGGCTTAGAATAACTAACCATGTATACTTGGTCAAGACTTTTTCATTTGCATTGTAGAAGAACATCGAGGCTCTGTCTCAGCATCTTCTAGACGTATTGGACATGTTTAATATTGTCCCGATTGGCAATACAAGATTTTCCACCTACTGCTTAGTAACAAAATACTTACACTGTTGTACAAGTGCCTTAATCGCATCTGTCTCATTCATGAACTCTTCTGATCTTGGACCACAATGTAATTTTTGCAAATGTTTGAGATGCTGGATACTTTCATTCTTTTGCTGCATTAAAATAAAATATTTTACTGTACCCAGGGAAATTTCACATAGCTGGGAATGTCACCGAATCCAGCCTATCAGTGTTTTGAATTTCATCCTGTGAATTTGCATTAGCCTCTGCTACATCAGAACACTCAGTCAGGTAATTAACCACAGAGTTGAATGATCCCAAGCTGTTTACACACTGTTTCTCCACTGCAATAAGTTTGGAAGAATCAAGAGGTGGCAGAGGGTTGTTGTCAGTCAGAACCATGAACTTGCTGCCTAACAGGTATTCACAGAATTTGTCAGCGATGGCCCACTTAAATCCAAGCAGGAATACATCTCCATATTGTATTCATTTCCTCGCAATACACACCTTGCAATAACAACACACTTCCTCCCACTATGTTCTTGATTTATGGCACCAATCCCTTATTTGGATGCATCAACTACCAATATATATGGCAACCAAAAATGTGAATACCCGAGGGCTGGTGGACTTGTGAGCTTCTGCTTCAGCCAATCACATGCTCCTTCCACACCCAAACAACACCCAACTCAATGTTTGATGATCTACAAGATGCCCAAGATACTTAACATCATAATGAAACACCCCCTCCCACCCCTCCCCCCACCCGTTTTGATGGCTTAACTATCAGACCATGCTGACTAAGCAAGTAACTGATATGAAAGGTCACCAAGCGTCAGCTCCACCATCAAGCGCTTGAACATACTCAGATTAGTTGTTGATCCCTAAAGGCATTCTTATGTACTCATAGAGGTTGAATGGAGTGGTAAATGCCGTCTTCCTTATATCACTAGGGTCAAGGGCCACCTGATTATATCTGGAAGCTAAATCAGTAGAGCTGAACCACTGTCCTCCTGACAAAGCGTCTAGCCATTCCGTTATAGGTGGGAGGAAAAGCATCTTAGTGGACATTACTGTTCAATTTTCGACAATCGATGCACAAACGAATACTGTTGTCTTTTTTCACACAATGATGATTGGTCTTACATAGTGACTGATACTAGGTCTGATGATGCTCTTGCTCACCCTTGAAGCAATTTTTCACGTCTTGTTCCGGTGAAGGTGGTCGGTGACAACTAAGCTTGTTTAATAGGTGTATCATTCTCTGCTCTTATAACATGTTTAACAGTCTCAGGATAACCAAGATCATCATTATCAGTGGCGAAAATATGCCTATGCTGGTATAGGAATGCTCTTGCTTGTTGACGTTCGATAGCTGTTAAACCAGCATCGTCAATATTCAGCATTCATGATTCACTACTGTCACCCATGATTGAGTTCATATAGGACATTCTAACTTCCTCCAAACCAACTGAGACAAGTCTGAACTCAAGACTGCCTTCTTCCACAGATTGAACTGTCTCATATGATCCTACAATGGATCGTGGGTTTAACCACATGCCATCCTGTCCTATATTCATTATATGGGCATACAACTGTCCAACTGAACTCTTACCCAAAACAGGCATAAGAACTAGCTGTCTGCTCAGATTCCTTATAGGTTCTATGGCTAACAAAGCATCTTTTAACCGAGGACTAGTCACTGACAGCGTACACGCATTTTGTCCTGGTATACATGTTTTATTACCAGTGATCCTCATGAATTCACAATCTGGCTTGTTGAGCATCTGTTAGGCTGTACAATCTGGGTTAACGCATGAGGTGAGAGCTCAAATAATACATTTATCCTTAAAAAGCAGGTACCTGTCTAGATGTTTTCACAAACACAATTCTTCTGTACAAAGACACCACCTATCATCAAAATGATGATTCAAAACAGCCACCCTAAGCTATACCTTGTCCATTTGACTGCTGTAAACTTTAACCAGGCTCATAACTCAGAAAGGTTGGCAGAAAAATGATTATTCAAAAATCTTCAATAACTGTTGTTACCTGCGAACACGAATCAATCATTGGATTCCACGCACAGAAATCTGTTGCATAGAACTATTACCATTGATTTTAGCATAATCCAGATTCATGGTCCAGTAAGAGTCATCTTTCACTCCCAACCCATGCTAGTTTCCTGACACAATGCTTACAACACTATGACAATTCTTTGCTATATGACTGGTTTTCTGCACTGGTAGCAAGTTATTCTCCCACCTTCACCTTTCTCACTGACACACTAGATTCCCAGTTTCTTAGCTTTCGTTGCTGATTTAGTGGGCCATACCCCATGCAAATGGTACACTGACCATATGATGGCAGCCACAGTCACAGTTAAGTTACTTTTAAAAATATTCAAACAAATGTTCATTAAATTGTAAATTAATCAAAGAAATATAATTTGTACACTTTAATGGTAGAACTTTCAATTTTCATGATTTAGCTATGGCATTTTGATTGTGACGATAGGCAACATATATTTGATGATGGTGTCAGATACTTGCGTGACATCTCGGATCCCTCTTAATGGGTAGTGTCAACTATCAGCGTTCCAAATAACTTTTATTATGTATCAGATTCACTTAGACACAAGCGAGCAGCAGTTAACACATTCGCTTTGCAACATATATGTGGCAAACTAGAGGCAGGGGAGTGGATATTGACTGGCAGTTTCAAATAAGAGCGCAGATTCAAATCCCTTTATTGCATTTCTTCTAAAACCACACATCTCTTGGCCAGTTCTACATCTCCTGGCTATTCATTCATCACTGATCATTATTTGTTCGATTTATTCATAACTTGCCTATTGTCATGGGGTAGAGAGATGAGGATTCATATATGCAGTGCATACTACTAACTTCAGTGGAAGAAATGAACCGTTCCAGTTCATCCTTCCATCATATGACATCATAATCAACTACAGGACGTGTAGGATGACATCATAATCAATTACAACATGACTTGATTTAATCCGTCTTAAATGCTTAATAGTGCGACACGTACGAATTGTATGCCTGCTATTTTATAAACATGCTGTTGAATATTTTGAAAGTAATTTAACTGGATGCTGTTGCTGAAAAATCGATAGTCATCGAGTTCAGAGATCGATCGATCCAAAAACGAGCGAGGTGTGGGTGGAGGTTAGCTAGAGATGGATGGGGCATAGATAAAACTGGAATGGTTCATTACCATTTAAGGTTTTACTAAAGGTATATGCTTGTAAATTTTGTCCCAGTATATATTTTACCATTTTCGGCTAGATAACTCTGGTGATGATAGGAGGATTCAGGGAAATGTAATATCAGCTGAGGGCTTGCTACAAGATACACAAAAAGTAAGAAGAAATTCCATCCATTTTTGCCCCAGAATTATGCTCCAGAAAACAATCTTTGACAAATAATTTCCTTCTATGAGAACTGAATAAGAACTGAATTTGTTGAAATGCAATGCCAAACCACACAGTATCAGATACAAAGTTTGAAGTGACTGCATGCCAGCAACCAATATTACTAAAATTGACATGTTGATGGGTGTAGTGCACGAGCGATTAGGAGCGAGTGCTGGTAACTCAAAGGTTGATAGTTCTGCACCCGGCTGGGCCGCTGCGTTGGGTTCTTGAGCAAGCTGTTTCACTCTGGGTTGCTCTAGTCCACCTAGCTGTAAATAGGTGCCTGTGAGGGCAGTGTAGGCAATGCGAATGCATAGCTTATGGTGTAACTGAGCTGAAAGCTGCCTAAGGGAGAACAGGACCAATGACAACGGGATATAAAGTTGCTGAGCACTTCGGTGAAAGTTAGACTGTAAAATATAAATTTACTTACTTACTATCTCTAAATATCATGAAGCATGTCACTGCATTAGTATCCATCCCCATTGGATCCAATGCCTTAGAAACATTCCAACATCTACAATAATTTGACAATGAAAACCACTGATATTTTCAGTATACAGATGTTGTATTAGGTGGTTATGGGGACATTTTTATCAAAGTTTGGTGGTAATCAGTTAAGATATAACAAAAGCTGGCACTATAGTCACCCACTATAGCCACTATGGTACAGATGGGTGATGGATTAACCCTTCAATAACCAAATTTGGTCAAGAACATCAAAATATTTGCTTATTGAATGCCCATTATCAGTCTTATTCCATCAATGACTAAAATAATTACTGCTGCTGCAGTACCATCTTTTGTTAGTAGCACAGAAGAGATATAATAACAATAATCTTTATTTAACAGGGTACATCATCAATAAAAAACCCTGATCTTCCTGAGGCCCTCCCACAGATATATGTGAATATAATAAATAATTCAAAACTCAGTTGATTTGTCAGTCAGATAACACTGATAATATCTTGACTGGATGGAATAAGACTGATAATATTATGACTGGATGGAATAATACTGATAATATCATGACTGGATGGAATAATACTGATATCTTGACCGGATGGAATAAGACTGATAATATCTTGACTGGATGAAATGACTAATAATATCTTGACTGGATAAAATAAAACTGCTAATATCTTGACTGGATGGAATATGACTAATATCTTGACTGGATAAAATAAGACTGATAATATCTTGACTGGATGAAATAAAACTGCTAATATTTTGACTGGATGGAATAAGACTGAAAATAGCTTGACTGGATGGAATAAGACTGATAATATCTTGACCGGATGGAATAAGACTGATAATATCTTGATTGGATGGAATAAGACTGATAATATCTTGACCGGATGGAATAAGACTGATAATATCTTGACCGGATGGAATAAGACTGATAATATCTTGACCGGATGGAATAACTGATAATATCTTGACTGGATGGAATAAGACTGATAATATCTTGACCGGATGGAATAAGACTGATAATATCTTGACCGGATGGAATAAGACTGATAATATCTTGACTGGATGGAATAAGACTGATAAAATCTTGACTGGATGGAATAACACTGATAATATCTTGACTGGATGGAATAAGACTGATAATATCTTGATTGGATGGAATAAGATTGATAATATCTTGATTGGATGGAATAAGACTGATAATATCTTGACTGGATGGAATAAGACTGATAATATCTTCACTGGATGGAATAAGACTGATAATATCTTGACTGGATGGAATAAGACTGATAAAATCTTGACTGGATGGAATAACACTGATAATATCTTGACTGGATGGAATAAGACTGATAATATCTTGATTGGATGGAATAAGATTGATAATATCTTGATTGGATGGAATAAGACTGATAATATCTTGACTGGATGGAATAAGACTGATAATATCTTCACTGGATGGAATAAGACTGATAATATCTTGACTGGATGGAATAAGACTGATAATATCTTGATTGGATGGAATAAGACTGATAATAGCTTGACTGGATGGAATAAGACTGATATCTTGACCGGATGGAATAAGACTGATAATATTTTGATTGGATGGGATGGAATAAGACTGATAATATCTTGACTGGATGGAATAAGACTGAAAATATCTTGACTGGATGGAATAAGACTGATATCTTAACTGAAGGGAATAAGACTGATAATATCTTCACTGGATGGAATAAAACTGATAACATCTTGACTGGATGGAATAAGACTGATATCCTGACTGGATGGAATAATACTGATAATATTTTGACTGAAGGGAATACGACTGATATCTTGACCGGATGGAATAAGACTGATAATATCTTAACTGGATGGAATATGACTAATATCTTGACTGGATAGAATGAGACTGATAATATCTTGATTGGATGGAATAAGACTGATAAAATCTTGACTGAAGATAATAAGACTGATAATATCTTCACCGGATGGAATAAGACTGATAACATCTTGACTGGATGGAATAAGACTGATAATATCTTGACTGAAGGGAATAAGACTGATAATATCTTGACTGGATGGAATAAGACTGATAATATCTTGATTGGATGGAATAAGACTGATAATATCTTGACTGAAGGGAATAAGACTGATAATATCTTGATTGGATGGAATAAGATTGATAATAGCTTGATTGGATGGAATAAGACTGATAATATTTTGACTGGATGGAATAAGACTGATAATATCTTGACCGGATGGAATAAGACTGATAATATCTTGACTGAAGGGAATAAGACTGATAATATCTTGATTGGATGGAATAAGATTGATAATAGCTTGACTGGATGGAATAAGACTGATAATATCTTGACCGGATGGAATGACTGATAATATCTTGACCGGATGGAATAACTGATAATATCTTGACCGGATGGAATAAGACTGATAATAGCTTGACTGGATGGAATAACTGATAATATGTTGACCGGATGGAATAAGACTGATAATATCTTGACCGGATGGAATAAGACTGATAATATCTTGACTGGATGGAATAAGACTGATATCTTGACTGGATGGAATAAGACTGATAATATCTTGATTGGATGGAATAAGACTGATAATATCTTGACCGGATGGAATAAGACTGATAATATCTTGATTGGATGGAATAAGACTGATAATATCTTGACCGGATGGAATAAGACTGATAATATCTTGACTGAAGGGAATAAGACTGATAATATCTTGACTGGATGGAATAAGACTGATAATATCTTGACTGGATGGAATGAGACTGACAATATCTTGATTGGATGGAATAAGACTGATAATATCTTGATCGGATGGAATAAGACTGATAATATCTTGACAGGATGGAATAAGACTGATAATATCTTGACAGGATGGAATAAGACTGATAATATCTTGATCGGATGGAATAAGACTGATAATATCTTGATCGGATGGAATAAGACTGATAATATCTTGACTGGATGGAATAAGACTGATAATATCTTGACAGGATGGAATAAGACTGATAATATCTTGACCGGATGGAATGACTGATAATATCTTGACCGGATGGAATAAGACTGATAATATCTTGACCGGATGGAATAAGACTGATAATATCTTGACAGGATGGAATAAGACTGATAATATCTTGACCGGATGGAATAAGACTGATAATATCTTGACAGGATGGAATAAGACTGATAATATCTTGACCGGATGGAATAAGACTGATAATATCTTGACCGGATGGAATAAGACTGATAATATCTTGACTGGATGGAATAAGACTGATAATATCTTGATCGGATGGAATAAGACTGATAATATCTTGATCGGATGGAATAAGACTGATAATATCTTGACTGGATGGAATAAGACTGATAATATCTTGACAGGATGGAATAAGACTGATAATATCTTGACCGGATGGAATGACTGATAATATCTTGACTGGATGGAATAAGACTGATAATATCTTGACCGGATGGAATAAGACTGATAATATCTTGACAGGATGGAATAAGACTGATAATATCTTGACCGGATGGAATAAGACTGATAATATCTTGACAGGATGGAATAAGACTGATAATATTTTGACCGGATGGAATAAGACTGATAATATCTTGACCGGATGGAATAAGACTGATAATATCTTGACTGGATGGAATAAGATTGATAATATCTTGACCGGATGGAATAAGACTGATAATATCTTGACCGGATGGAATAAGACTGATAATATCTTGACCGGATGGAATAAGAGGGTTAAACGTTTAATACTATTCAAGTTAATCTGTTTATGATAAAATATGATGATAAAGAAAATGAATGCTACAGAATAAGCACTCATGAAAGCCATGAAGAAACTAGCAGGAACTCCTACTTAGAAATGTGAAGATGAAAACATAACATGAGGGACTAAAACAACACAAGAGAATCTACAAAGAATTGTACAATTTTATTGATTTGATGGTCACATATGTAAATCTGTACAAATATAAGAGTATACTCACCATGAATGTAAAAATAAATTTTTTTGTGAATCAGATATGAAATTTGTGACAATTGGTTTTTTCATTCATATACATATAAAAGGAAAATTTGTTAGCCGACTTCCATGTCAAAATTGTTATCCCCACATTTTAAAAAACAAGTGGGAATTATGCCGTCCCACCTGTGTGTGTGCGTGCATGCGTGCGTGCATGTGTGCGCCCGCTAAAATTGAATGTAATGCAACTCCGAAACTGATGGAGGCAATCAACCAAATTTGGGTTGGGTGGAGACAAAAGGTAAAGAAATCCATTTTAACGTAACTCCTCCGAAACCATTAGATGGAATTCAACGAAGTTTGGTATACGAGTTACCCATATGACACTGTGCAAGAGGACATTTACATTTGGCTCTGCCTAAAGGGGGTTCGGGTGGGTAAAAATGTCAAAGCGGTGAACGTGGAGATTTGCTATGACACATCATCGACCAAGCAATCTAGTTTGAGTCTTCAACACTAACTGGTGGTCATTGCCTACATCACTCTGGTTAGTTCTTGGGGAGCCACGTGACAGGATTGCGTGGTAGACTACGGCTATACGGTAGCACTCAGATCTCTCGTCGGTTCATGGCTGGCTGGTGTATATATATATATATCCCAGTGGTCTACCAATCAATAACCATTATTAATCCCGCACCAAATGGTGTGTGTGTGTGTGTGTGTGTGTGCGCATGCGTGCGTGCGTGCGTGCGTGTAAATGCACATGTGTGCGTGAGAGTGTCAGTAGATGTACCTACACAAGAATTCCGTGGAATTAAATGTCTCGCCTGTCTCAAGTTTTTCACAGCGGCAT